>SMDT01000894.1:0-126645 GCA_005392925.1 Aquilaria sinensis | reverse complement strand
TGAACATTCCAAACTAGTTGTGAATGTTTCCATTTCACTCCAAACTAGTTGTGAATGTTTCCATTTCATTCCAAACTAGTTGTGAATGTTTCCATTTCATTCCAAACAAGTTGTGAATGTTTCCATTTCATTCCAAGCTAGTTGTGAATGTTTCCATTTCATTCCAAAAAAGTTGTGAATGTTTCCATTTCATTCCAAACATCTTGTGAATGTTTCCATTTGATTCCAAACTTGTTGTGAATGTTTCCATTTCATTCCAAACAAGTTGTGAATGTTTCCATTTCATTCCAAACTAGTTGTGAATGTTTCGATTTCATTCCAAACAAGTTGTGAATGTTTCCATTTCATTCCAAACAAGTTGTGAATGTTTCCATTTCATTCCAAACTAGTTGTGAATGTTTCCATTTCATTCCAAACTTGTTGTGAATGTTTCCATTTCATTCCAAACTAGTTGTGAATGTTTCCATTTCATTCCAAAGAAATTGTGAATGTTTCCATTCCACTCCAAACTAGTTGTGAATGTTTCCATTTCATTCCAAACTAGTTGTGAATGTTTCCATTCATTCCAAACTAATTGTGAATGCTTCCATTTCATTCCAAACTTGTTGTGAATGTTTCCATTTCATTCCAAACTAACTTGTGAATGTTTCTATTTCATTCCAAACTAGTTATGAATGTTTCCATTTCATTCCAAACAAGTTGTGAATGTTTCCATTTCATTCCAAACAAGTTGTGAATGTTTCCATTTCATTCCAAACTAGTACTTGTGAATGTTTCCATTTCATTCCAAACCAGTTGTGAATGTTTCCATTTCATTCCAAACTAGTTGTGAATGTTTCCATTTCATTCCAAACTAGTTGTCAATGTTTCCATTTCATTCCAAACTAGTTGTCAATGTTTCCATTTCATTCCAAACTAGTTGTGAATGTTTCCATTTCATTCCAAACTAGTTGTGAATGTTTCCATTTCATTCCAAACTAGTTGTGAATGTTTCTATTTCATTCCAAACTAGTTGTGAATGTTTCCATTTCATTCCAAACAAGTTGTGAATGTTTCCATTTCATTCCAAACTATTTGTGAATGTTTCCATTTCATTCCAAACTAGTTGTGAATGTTTCCATTTCATTCCAAACTAGTTGTGAATGTTTCCATTTCATTCCAAACATGTTGTGAATGTTTCCATTTCATTCCAAACTAGTTGTGAATGTTTCCATTTCATTCCAAACTAGCTGTGAATGTTTCCATTCATTCCTAACTAGTTGTGAGTGTTTCCATTTTATTATAAACAAGTTGTGAATGTTTCCATT
Organism: Aquilaria sinensis; assembly: GCA_005392925.1. Lineage (NCBI taxonomy): Eukaryota > Viridiplantae > Streptophyta > Magnoliopsida > Malvales > Thymelaeaceae > Aquilaria > Aquilaria sinensis. The sequence goes on along the minus strand of SMDT01000894.1, from coordinate 125,338 downwards.
TCATTCCAAAGTTATTGTTAATGTTTCCGTTTCATTTCATACAAGTTATGAAGGTTTCGATTTTGTTTTAAACAAGTTGGGAATTCTCTATTCATTCCAAACTAGTTGTGAATGTTTCCAATCATTCCAAACTTGTTGTGAATGTTTCCATTTCATTCCAAACTACTTGTGAATGTTTCCATTTCATTCCAAACAAGTTGTCAGTGTTTCCATTTTACCCCATACTAGTTGTGAATGTTTCCATTTCATTCCAAACTAGTTGTGAATGTTTCCATTCATTCCAAACTAATTGTGAATGTTTCAATTTTATTCCAAAAAGTTGTGAATGTTTCCATTTCATTCCAAACTTGTTGTGAATGTTTCCATTTCATTCCAAACAAGTTGGGAATGTTTCCATTCATTCCAAACTAGTTGTGAATGTTTCCAATCATTCCAAAGTTGTTGTGAATGTTTCTATTTCCTTCCGAACTAATTGTGAATGTTTCCATTTCATTCCAAATAAGTTGTGAATGTTTCCATTTCACTGCATACTAGTTGTGAGTGTTTCCATTTCATTCCAAACTAGTTGTGAATATTTTCATTTTAGTTGTGTATGTTTTGATTCATTCTAAACTAGTTATGAGTGTTTCTATTTCATTCCAAACGAGAAATGAATGTTTCCATTTCATTCCAAACTTGTTGTGAATGTTTCCATTTCATTCCGAACTGGTTGCAAATGTTTCCATTCACTCCAAACTAGTTGTGAATGTTTCATTTCATTCCAAAGATGTTGTAAATGTTTCCATTCCAATCAAACAAGTTGTGAATGTTTCCATTTCATTCCAAACTAGCTGTGAATGTTTCCATTCATTCTAAACTTGTTTTGACTGTTTCCAGTTCATTCCAAACAAGTTATGAATGTTTCCATCTCATTCTAAACTTGTTGTGAATGTTTCCATTTTATTGCAAACTAGTTGTGAATGGTTCCATTTCATTCCAAACAAGTTGCGAATGTTTGAATTTCATTCCAAACAAGATGTTTAGGTTTCCATTTCATTCCAAACAAGTTGGGAATGTTTCCATTCATTCCAAACTAGTTGTGAATGTTTCCAAACCTTCTGAACTTGTTGTGAACATTTCCATTTCATTCGAAACTACTTGTGAATGTTTCCATTTCATTCCAAACATGTTGTCAATGTTTCCATTTCACTCGAAACTAGTTGTGAATGTTTCTATTTCATTCTAAACTAGTTGTGACACGGCCATCCCTAGCCCCTGCCCAAGACACCTGTGAGAACTTGGTTTCACGGTGGATTGCAGTTGGTACTCATTGATATGTGCACAGATTAAATCCATGTCACTAGTTGATTATCCTAGAATATGCAATATGCATGCTCTTTATGCCTTGACGGGTTGTTTAAAATCGTAAAATGTTAATGTGGCCACAACTTTTCATATAAAACAAGTAGAGTAGTCAAAGCATACAAATCAACCTTTATATGAGTTAGCTACACATAGCAACATGCGTGAGCATTCATACATATAGTAGCTAATGCCCCTGCCTAGAAAGCAATCCTCGAGTCCATGACTCTTCATTTCATAACTAAGAAGGCAACTAAGTACTGTGTATAAACACAAAATCCTCTACTGAGATCTTTTCATACTAACTCCCACCTTGGATGTGAATCCTAGTGGCGAGCTTTAGAGATCCCTCTTTAATCCCGGCCACCAGAAATGCGTCTTCAAATCATGATACATCTTTCTAACACCAGGGTGAATACTCAAAGTACTACTATATGCCTCCTGTAGAACTTGTTGCCTAAGTCCCTCAGCATTCGGTACATATAGTCGATCACCATACTATAGTATTCCATCCTTGTATCTAAACTCCTTCTTTACAGTACCAGACTTAGCTTCACCTGAAATCTTCTTCATCAACAGATCCTTCATCTGAGCTTCTTTGACTCTGACTAACCAAGCTGTCTGAACTTCTAGAGTGTAGACTAGGGACTTCTCTCGGTCTTGCCATAACTCATGCAAAACTGAGAAACAATCCCCTGCTGTTCCTTCAGAGGAACTCGTAGCCTGATCCTTAGATAGGATCACTCCCGTGTACTTCCTACTCAATGCGTCTGCTACTACATTCCCTTTTCCAGCACAATACTCGATTGAGCAATCATAATCCTTGATATACTCAATCCATCGCCGTTGCCTCATGTTCAGATCTTTCTGAGTAAATAAGTACTTCAAACTTTTATGATCAGTAAAGATCCTGAATGATCTTCCCATCAAATAATGCCTCCACAATTTCAATGCAAAGATTACTACTGCTAGTTCAAGATCATGGACCGGGTAACTTAACTCATTAGGTTTCAGTTGTCTCGAACCATATGCAATAACCTGACTATCCTGCATCAATACACAACCCAAACTAGAACCTGAAGCATCAGTATACACTGTAAAAGCCTTGTTCTGATCTGGTAAGACAAGTATTGGTGCATTAGTCAACTTTTCCTTCAACTTCATGTAAGCCTCCTCACATTTCTGTGTCCACTCAAATTTCTGAGTCTTCTTGGTCAAGGCTGTCAAAGGTGTAGCTATCACAGAGAATTTCCCTATGAATCGCCTATAGTAGCCTGCCAAGCCCAAGAAACTTCAAACTTCTGTAACTGTTGTTGGCCTCTTCCACTCAACTACTGCCTGAACTTTTTCAGGGTCAACTGACAACCCTTGAGCACTAATAATATGGCCCAGAAATTGAATCCTTTTGGACCAAAACTCACACTTAGACAACTTTACATAGTATTGATTATCCTTCAGCACTTGCAAAACTACCCTAAGGTGCTCCTCATGCTCTGCCGCAGACTATGAATATATCAGAATGTCGTCAATGAAAACCTCAACAAACTGATCTAAAAATGGCTTAAAGATCCGATTCATTGCTTCCATGAACACCGCTAGAGCATTCGTTACACCGAAAGGCATAACTATATACTCATAGTGTCCATACCTCATCCTGAAGGTAGTTTTCGGGATATCTTCCTCCTTAACTCTAATCTGAAAATATCCAGAATGGAGGTCAATCCTAGAAAACACCCTCGCTCCTCTGAGTCTGTCAAATAGATTATCGATCTTAGGAAGCGGATACTTATTCTTGATTGTCACTACATTCAACTTTCTATAGTCGATGCACAATCTAAAAGTTCCATCCTTTTTCTTTACAAACAACACCGGGGCTCCCCACGATGACACACTAGGCCTTATAAAGCCCTTCTCTAGCAGTTCTTCTAACTGCTTCTTTAACTCATCCATCTCAGGAGCTGACATCCTATAAGGTGGAACCGAAATAGGTTCAACCCCTGTCTGGAGACGAACGGTAAACTCAGTCTCTCTCTTGGGTGGTAACCCAGGTAACTCTACTGCAAACACCTCAGGAAACTGATTGGCTACCAGAATCTTTTTAAGTTCCTCCTCTATGGCCACCCCATTCAATGAGTAATACTCCTCCTCCATAACTACGGGGATGGTATCCATAAGTCTAAGGTGCAAACTCTTAGCACTAGATGCTAAACCTCCTGTGCAAGTCACTCTAGCTCCCAGAGCATCGGTTATGTCGACTGAGTGATTCGCACAGTTAATTTGCGCCTTATGTTTACTTAGCCAATCCATTCCCAGCACTAGGTCATAAGACCTCAGTTCTATTACCCACAACTCACAGCAGAAATCATGGTCCCCTAACTGCAAGGGATACCTAGTAACCACTTCATTGGTTACAATAAAACCTCTCCCTGCAGTCCTGATGAGTCTCAACTCATCTGAGATTTCTCGCTGCAATTTACACTTATCTACCAAGGCAGAAGATATCACTGAAAGAGTAGCTCCTGTATCAAAAAGCACTCTAACACTACCATTCTGAAAAGTAAACATACCTTGAACGGCAGCTGGCTCTCTGGTGATCTGACTCGCCAGGGTGAATACCCTCGGCGGAACTACTGCTGCGGCTACACCAGGTCGGTTTCCTATGGCAAGTGGTACAGGGGGTAAGTTCCTGGGCGGACCCTGCATCGGTCGAGCCCTGGGGCATTCTCTCGCCCAATGTCCTCTCTGGCCACAGATATTACAGATATCTGTCCCCGCAGTGCACGGTTTCCCAACATGAAACCGTTTGCATCTAGGACACATCCTGGACTTAATCCTCTTGGATGGACCTTGGTTCTCAACCATTGGTCTCTTTCCAGCACTCTTTCCTTGGTTGGATGACCCAACCTCCATCTTTTTGGTCGATGCTCTAGAGTCATCAAACTCCCTCTCTAAGGTTAATGCCTTCTGAACAACCTGGCGATAGTTCTTAACATCCACTGTCACCATGTACCTTCTGAGCACTGGTTTCAAACCTTGACAAAACTTCTTAGCCTTCAACTCATCATTACCCACCATGTAAGGAGCATAGCGAATAAGTGAGTTAAAGCGCTGCTCATATTTTCTTACAGACATTTTTCCCTGCACTAAGTTCTCAAATTGAACCCTTCTCTGATCCTGTGCAGCTTCACTGACATACTCCAGTCTGAACTTCTTCTCAAAGTCAGACCACTTAAGCACCTTCTGTTTATGCTCTAGTCTGGTACTATTACTTTCCCTAAGCATTTCCATAACATCATCCCACCATAAGCTAGCCCTTCCTCTCAGAAAGAAAGGCACCAAAATCATCCTCTGCTCAAACTCATAGCCTCCACAGGAGAACAACCTGTTCATCCTGGATAACCAGTCCTCTGCTCTATCGGGATCACCTGTCCCATCAAAGTTAGGTGGATCAATGGCCTTAAACTTCTCCAATAGCTTCATCTGATGTGGAGTATCTCCCCTCATTGGGGCCTTCATCACCTCTGGTTCCACTACCTCTTCATGAACTTGATTTCTTTGTTCATGAGCTCTAGGCATCTGTTGTGGTTCAGCATGCCTCTCCTGACCCTGATATGGATCATGTCCTCATTTGACCTCATCTCTGTCCTCATAATCTCTGAGCATCTCAGTCATGATCGTAGTCATGTTCGGTGCCATCGAAGTCATGGTCTCAGTAAACCCCTGTAATACTCTGGACATCTCATCTAGCCTTCCCATTACTGGCTCACCAGAACCTTCCCTAGGTTCCCTAGTTCCCCTCACACCTCCAGACCTAGTGTCAACCATAGCAACCTGCAACCAAAACCAGACAACATTCCCCAGATGTTGGTTAGTACTAACTTTCTGATATGATCAAAGAAGGCACAACCAAGGATGGCAAGGATCCATTGAAGAAAACTAGTGGACCATTGACAAGGAAGGAGGCTAAGGAGCTCACTAGTGCACTTCAAGCTCGGATGTTGACAGATTGGCGATGTTCTGGTAGAAAAATCATATCTTGAGCTAAACAGATCAGAATTGAGTAATTCTTGATTCATTCGAAAGCTAACATCTGGATCTAAAAATCATATGAAGACCATCAAACCCATTTTTCACGTTAAGGAGGTCCAATTTAGCTTCAAAGTCGCGATTTACGAGTTATCGCTGGTTCAGAAGCAGTTGCAGTATTTTGGGCATATCTTTGGCTTTAGATGTCCGTTTTGTGTGGTTCAGGTGTCATTTCAAAGCTAAGAAAGAGATCTACAACTTTCATGCTTTGAATTTTGAGAAATCATGGCTGCATCAAGTTCGAATTTCAGCTTGAAGTTGAAGACACAAGCAGGAACCACCTGAGAAGACTATTTTGGGGTTTTTATGGCCAATCTTGTTTTGTAACGTATTTTATTTTATTTTCCTATTTATTTACATTATTTAGGATGTTATTTAGGCCATGGAAGTGATTCAGGTCACTTAGGATAAATGGAATTCGCTGCACACCTTAAACATGTGTTAAAAGTGTGTAGGAATCCTAGTTTGACTAGGTTTTCTTGAGTCCTTTGTAACTAGGTTTCCTAGGTGACTTGGGCTGCGAATTTTGCCCAGATTTTTACCCTAGTTTAGGCCTATATAAAGGCACATATTCTGGATGTAAACACACAGATTATTGCTGAAATAATATTGCTCTTTGGAGAGGTTTTCTCTTTGGTTCTTTGTGGACTACCTTGGTGCACAAGTGTGCTTGTGTTCTTGGTGTTCTTATACTTCTCGTTTCTAGTCACAGGTTGATTAGGGGTGGGGGTCTTCAAATCCAGTCTCTTTGATGTCTTGTGGAGCTTGAAAAACATCTTGGGCACGTTTCATGGTCTTTATACCATCGGGGTTCGCATCAGTTGGTATCAGAGCCACAAGTTCCATTGAAGGACATATCTTTGTGTTCTTGTTTATCTTCGGTTTTCTTTCAATTTTTTTCCAGTAATTTCATGTCTTAATCCTCTATTTTAATCCTTTTTCTTCTTGTTTCAGGTCTGTCCTTTTTATTCCATCCTTGTTCAAGTCCGAAAATCACAAAAACAACAAAAAGAAGTCAATCCGTGTTGTCTAGTGTTCTCGGTTTCAATTTGTTTGTTCTTGTTTATTTCTTATCTTTCTGTTTCGTGTCCAGCCCTATTAATCTCTCTTGTTTTCATTGTTTCCAGCATCCTAGAGTCAAGAAAACACCAAAAAAAAAAAAAGAAGAAGGATCCAAATTCAGGAAGTTTCGGTATCAAAAGTTGTTTCAAAATTGTGCAAGTTTCAATAGTTTCTTGTTTTGGCCGAATAGAAAACTGACTTTTTGTCTTTGGCAGCAAGGAATTTCAAGGAGAACATTTGTTTAGCATCAAAACAGCAAGCAAAAAAAAAAAAAAAAAAAAGGAGAAAAAAAAAAAAAGAAAGAAAAAGAAAAAGAAAGGAAAAGGAAAGAGCTTGCAAAAAGGAAGTTTTTCACAAAGTGTTGAAAGTTTTTGTGCCCAAAACCTATCCCATTGTTTTTCCAGCCAAAAAGCTTTCTTTGTGGTTCTTGTGATCATCCATTGCAAGGGCTTCTTAGAGTCTTTTAAAGCTTGTTTAGCCCACCTCTTTTGGAGTCAAAATAGTTCTTCAAAAATTCAAGTTTTCTTGTGTGCTTTGAGGATAGTTTTCTTAGAACTTTTGAGAACTCTTTGAATAGCAATATCTCACTAACAAATTGAGTGTTTGAGTGTTCATCTTTTGAGTGAAACACGTGAGGTGAGTGTTTGTGAGGATCTTTGTTATTTTCAGGAGTATGGAGGGCCAGGAGGATAGGAGGATGGAAGTGAGAAACAATGATGAGCCAACCATGAGAGAGCTTCAAGAAACTCTCAATAGACTTGTGGGGAGGATTGAGGACATTGACTTGAGGTTGCCAAGGAGACCAAATCCCATCTTGCAACCAAGGAGAGGTCCAAGGAGAGAAGAACCCGAGGAGGAAGAAAGAGTTTGGCATGACCATGGGTTTCCAAGGAGGTGTGAGCCAAGGGAGGACAACAATCTCAACTCCATCAAGCTTACCATTCCATCTGTTCGGGAGGAGTGATCAGCATAGGGAAGTGGAGCAAAAGATTAATGGTGTTTGAAACCCTCATTATCCAAGGAAAAGAAAAGGGGTAAACCAGGTGTTCAAAAATTTTCATACCTAATTTTCGGTTGAGATCTCTCACTCAACTGTAGAGTTCGAATCACAAAACCTGAACAGTTGACCATTCAGGCTCTCTATGGTATCCACACGAGCCTCTCGGGATCACCACGCTTCCACCACGTCCCGGCAGATGCATTTCTCTTGCGCTCGCAGTGCTAGCTTGCGTCCTCCAAGGAATTGCAAGAGAAGAGTGCGGCTGTCCTTTTTGGGAGGCTAGGGCAAGGAGACCTGCGAATTTCTCACTTAAAAGTTGTATTTATAGTGAGACTCAACTTCCAGGCCTAATGGGTTTCAAAGCCCTAATCCAATTAGGATTTAATTTCGGGCTTAATAATGGCTCAACTCCTTGGCCCATTATTAATACGAAATTAAAGTGAAACCATAACCCAAATAATTAGCCCATGCACTCTAATGATCCAAATAGCTCTATGTGTGCGACCCAATAGGCTCTTGCCATGTTGGCAATGATCATAAATCACATTTATGATCATAAGCAATGAGCGGTGTCTAGCAACACATCATTGCTACCCAAGTGACAAGATTGTCGGTGAATCGACTAAACCTTTATGATCATCACCGATATATGCCATTGTCCCTTTGTCCAAGATATCAAGACTAAGCACGAGACATGGAATGTGTCACTCTCGTATAGCCCAATCTTTGGTTTCTTGATTACCGAGTAGACCAACTTAAACTGATGACATTGATATCATATATCAACTCATCGGAGCATGGCCATGCATTTTTTCTAAGTCTCACTCTATCAAGGGGCCCAAAGATATCACTCCCGTTACATAGGAGGGACAAATCCCATCTTGATCATACAAATCCCTCCGCATGATATGTGACATACCCAATGACCTCCTTCAAGTTCACTCAGTTACGAGCAACAAAGGAAAGTATCAAAGTATGTGACTCACATGTAGGGAACCTTGCTGATCTTAGGTCGAAGGACTACATATACCATGATCACTATGAGAATCACTTATGACACTCATATAACGATCCATGAAGTGTTCTCATGGTGGGTCGGTCCAGTACACAAGTTCTCCAACTTGTACCCATATGTAGACTACATATCTCATATTAGTCTCCACATATGCTAGTCATTATGTATTATTGCAACCCGCTCCACAATAATACTAGACTAGGGACGTTTCAGAATATCATTATTCTAGGGCTACAGTTATGCTTATTACGTTACGCAGAAACAAAACAACAAACATAATTGCTGGATTAATGCCTCAATAAAATATCATGACTCAATGTGCAAAAATACAATCATCTCATGATTGGCTTTTTGGGCACAATACTAACACCATCCTTCCAAGGGAGGAGTGATCCAGATGCATATTGGGAGTGGGAGCAAAAGATTGAGATGGTGTTGGATCGCCATCATTACCCCGAGGAAAAAAAGGTTAAATTGGCTACCATAAAGTTCACTAATTATGCTCTTGTATGGTGGAATCAGGATGTTATTTCTAGGAGAAGGAATGAGGAGGAGCCCATACACACATGGAGAGCCCTTAAAGCCTTGATGAGGAGGAGATTTGTTCCTAGCTACTACACTAAAGATCAACGCCTCAAGCTTCAAAAGCTAGTGCAAGGCCAAAGGAGTGTGGAGGACTACCATAAAGACTTGGAGATAACCTTGACCCGAGCCAACATCATGGAGGATGAGGAGACCACCATTGCTAGATTCATTAATGGTCTCAATCCTGAGATTGCCAACAAAGTGGAGATGGTGCCTTATTTCAATATGGAGGACTTGCTTCACCATGCCACCAAGGCTGAAAGGATCATCAAGAGAGCAAAGGCATCCAAGATGTCACAGGGAGGAATTTCCACATGGAGAGGAGCATGGAGTAAGGATGTGAGAGAAGTACCCAAACCAAACATGGAGACCACAAAAGGATACTTGTCTCAATCTCAACAAGAAAAGTCAATCATGCTTGTACCACTTTCACCACAACAAGTCTTTGAGGATCAAAGAAAACTTCAAAGTGAGGTTGAGAGAAAAGAAAAGAGGGGAAAGTTAAGGGCGTGAGTGATGAGGGGAAAATCGAGAGAACAATCGAGAGATTAAGTGAGAAGAGTGAACATGAGGGGAAGAAGAGTGGAGAGTTCCCGAGAGAAGAAATTGAGTGGGAAGGTGAGAGAAGACAAAAGTGTAACGAACCCAAGCCGAGTGAAGAGAGAAAGACCTACAGAGAAGCCATACTTTCATCTAACATAACAAAGTCTTTTTCTAGTGTTGTGTTGTCTTCTTTTCAGGAATTAAGTGGAGATGAACTACAAGGATCAAGTGAGTTGCTGCACATTAAAGAAGTTGGTGTTCCCAATATTCCAAGCCATGTCCCATGCATCAAACCAACAAAGGAGTTTGAAAAGGAACAATTTGAGGTAAGTCCAAGTGATTTCATATGCAAAAGTTTGCCTAACATTGTTTCTTATCCTATGGTTCAAGGGGATGAAATTGTTGCAACTCCACCCAAAGTGATTGAGTGCAAAGGTGAAAATTTTGTGGTTCCAAAGGAAGATACTTGGAGACTAAGTCCAACCACTGTAATGTATTTCTTCCTAACACCTAGATTTGATGTAGTTTTGCATGAAAATCTCAAACAATGTGTGTTTGCTTGCAATGTTATTTTGACAAATGGTTTTCATGAAACTAGATTAAGAGAAGGAAGTAAGCATGAAAATTTGACAAAATATGGTTTTAAAGCTTCTAATTCTTTGGTTTTGTCAAATCCTCTTTGGAATTGCTTGAGTTTCTCTAAAGAAAAATCTGTTTTGGTGTCTTTTGTTTTTGAATTTGTTTGTTTTGCATCCATCTCACATTATTTTGTTTTGCCTCAAGTTAAATCTACTTCTTTGGAATTTTTCATGCATAAATTAGTTCATACACATACATTACATACTTCTTTGATTGCCATTCATGTTCAGCCCATTTTTGTGTGTCAATCTTTAATTTCCAGCAAGCATTTCTTTATCTTGACACATGCATTACACAAACTTTTGAGCATTGATCTTTTTGCTTTATGTCCAAACCTGAAAGTTTTTATTTTGAGTGAAAATTCTGGTTTTAAATTCAGCCTTTTAAGGAGGTATGTTGAGTCCTTTGTTTTGTGTCACATCCCATTCACAAATTTCATGCATTGTTGTGCATATACATGCAAAAATAAGTTTGCTACTGAATTGGTTTCACTTAATCCTATCTACTCCAATCTTGTTTCATTTAAAATGCTTAGGATTTTTGTGAAATTCATGCATCATTGTTTTGTTATTAGTTTAGGCCACATTGTGTTCAATTCTTGTTTGTTTGAATGGCCTATGCAAACTATTGTTTTGACATGCATAACTTGTGCTTTTCATCATAACCATAACACTTGTGTGAGTTTAGGTCCATTTGTTTTGAGTGCATACAGCATCCCTAAGGTAAATTATTCCTACACCTTTCCTAGTTTTGAGAATAATGTTTTTGAGATGGCAAAGGCAATGAAAGTGATGCCTAGAGTTAAGATGAAAATTGTGCAAACATTCAGATTTTTTGTGCTAATTGCTTCTAACTTTGTTTTTGACCCTGGAGGTATCAAAATTATCATTGCATTTGGATATTGGTTCAGGTTTTTCACAAGATTAAAGCTCCATACACAAGCATTCCATGCTATTGGTGCTTATGTGAAAGGTAAGTGCTTATGTGTTGATTATTTCATTGTTATTGATTCAATTCCCTTTTCTAATGCAGGTTTTGATTCGAGGACGAATCCTTCTAAGGAGGGGGGAGCTGATACGATCAAAGAAGGCACAACCAAGGATGGCAAGGATCCATTGAAGATAACTAGTGGACCATTGACAAGGAAGAAGGCTAAGGAGCTCACTAGTGCACTTCAAGCTTTTGTCTCAAGCTTTTTCATGGAGATGTTGACAGATTGGCGATGTTCTGGTAGAAAAATCATATCTTGAGCTAAACAGATCAGAATTGAGTGATTCTTGATTCATTGGAAAGCTAACATCTGGAGCTACAAATCATATGAAGATCATGAAACCCAGTTTGCACGTTAAGGAGGTCCAATTTAGCTTCAAAGTCGCGATTTACGAGTTATCGCTGGTTCAGAAGCAGTTGCAGTATTTTGGGCATATCTTTGGCTTTAGATGTCCGTTTTGTGTGGTTCAGGTGTCATTTCAAAGCTAAGAAAGAGATCTACAACTTTCATGCTTTGCATTTTGAGAAATCATGGCTGCATCAAGTTCGAATTTCAGCTTGAAGTTGAAGACACAAGCAGGAACCACCTGAGAAGACTATTTTGGGGTTTTTATGGCCAATCTTGTTTTGTAACGTATTTTATTTTATTTTCCTATTTATTTACATTATTTAGGATGTTATTTAGGCCATGGAAGTGATTCAGGTCACTTAGGATAAATGGAATTCGCTGCACACCTTAAACATGTGTTAAAAGGGTGTAGGAATCCTAGTTTGACTAGGTTTTCTTGAGTCCTTTGTAACTAGGTTTCCTAGGTGACTTGGGCTGCGAATTTTGCCCAGATTTTTACCCTAGTTTAGGCCTATATAAAGGCACATATTCTGGATGTAAACACATAGATTAATGCCGAAATAATATTGCTCTTTGGAGAGGTTTTCTCTTTGGTTCTTTGTGGACTGCCTTGGTGCACAAGTGTGCTTGTGTTCTTGGAGTTCTTATACTTCTCGTTTCTAGTCACAGGTTGATTAGGGGTGGGGGTCTTCAAATCCAGTCTCTTTGATGTCTTGTGGAGCTTGAAAAACATCTTGGGCGCGTTTCATGGTCTTTATACCATCGGGGTTCGCATCAAATTTCAACTAGCACATGGACATCCAAGTTAGAATGTTTCCATTTCATTCAAAACAATACTGAATGTTTCAATTCATTCAAAACCTTAGGCTCTGATTCCAAAAATTGACAATGGCCCATCCATTCAAAACAATTGGCCCATTTCCCAAAACTAGTTGTGAATGTTTCCATCTCACGGCAGATTGTTGTGAATGGTACTCATTGATATCCAAACTAGATTAAATGTTTCCATGATCTACAACTTTTATTCAACTAGTTGATTATGTTAGAATATGCAATATGCATGCTCTTTATTGTGAATGACGGGTTATTTAAAACCATAAAATGTTAATGTGGCCACAATTTTTTGATATAAAACAAGTAGAGCAGTCAAAGCATACAAACATCAACCTTTATATCCAGTTAACTACACATAGCAACATGAATGTTTCCATTCATACATATAGTAGCTAATGTTTCCGCCCAGAAAGCAATCCTCGAGTGAATGACTTTTCATTTCATAACTAAGGAGGCAACTAGATTACTAAACTGTACAATGCATACAAAATCCTCTACTTGTGATCTTCTCATACTATTCCAAACTTGTTGTGTGAATTTCAGTGGCGAGCTTTAGAGACTGTTTTCTTCATTCCAACTAGTTGTGAATGTTTCTAACTATGTCCAATGTTGAATGATCAAAGAAGCCACAACCAAACTAGATGTGCAAGTTCCATTGAAGATAACTAGTGGAAATGTTGACAAGGAAGAAGGCTAAGGAGCTTGGAAACATTGACAAAGGAAGTTCATTCCACAACTTGGAAAACATTGTGAATGATCAAGGAAGGCACAGGAAAGGCAAGGACAAGGAAAGGAAGAAAGCTACATGGAACAAAGGAATCATATGGAGATGATGGCCAAGCTTGGATGTTGACAGATTGGCGATGTTCTGGTAGAAAAATCATATCTTGAGCTAACAAGATCAGAATTGAGTGATTCTTGATTCATTGGAAAGATAACATCTGGAGCTACAAATCATATGAAGATCCATGAAACCCATTTTTCACGTTAAGGAGGTCCAATTTAGCTTCAAAGTCGCGATTTACGAGTTATCGCTGGTTCAGAAGCAGTTGCAGTATTTTGGGCATATCTTTGGATTTAGATGTCCGTTTTGTGTGGTTCAGGTGTCATTTCAAAGCTAAGAAATAGATCTACAACTTTCATGCTTTGCAGTTTGAGAAATCATGGCTGCATCAAGTTCAAATTTCAGCTTGAAGTTGAAGACACAAGCAGGAACCACCTGAGAAGACTATTTTGGGGTTTTTATGGCCAATCTTGTTTTGTAACGTATTTTATTTTAATTTCCTATTTATTTACATTATTTAGGATGTTATTTAGGCCATGGAAGTGATTCAGGTCACTTAGGATAAATGGAATTCGCTGCACACCTTAAACATGTGTTAAAAGGGTGTTAGAGTCCTAGTTTGACTAGGTTTTCTTGAGTCCTTTGTAACTAGGTTTCCTAGGTGACTTGGGCTGCGAATTTTGCCCAGATTTTTACCCTAGTTTAGGCCTATATAAAGGCACATATTCTGGATGTAAACACACAGATTATTGCCAAAATAATATTGCTCTTTGGAGAGGTTTTCTCTTTGGTTCTTTGTGGACTACCTTGGTGCACAAGTGTGCTTGTGTTCTTGGTGTTCTTATACTTCTCGTTTCTAGTCACAGGTTGATTAGGGGTGGGGGTCTTCAAACCCAGTCTCTTTGATGTCTTGTGGAGCTTGAAAAACATCTTGGGCACGTTTCATGGTCTTTATACCATCGGGGTTCGCATCAGTTGGTATCAGAGCCACAAGTTCCATTGAAGGACATATCTTTGTGTTCTTGTTTATCTTCGGTTTTCTTTCAATTTTTTTCCAGTAATTTCATGTCTTAATTCTCTGTTTTAATCCTTTTTCTTCTTGTTTCAGGTCTGTCCTTTTTATTCCATCCTTGTTCAAGTCCGAAAATCACAAAAACAACAAAAAGAAGTCAATCCGTGTTGTCTAGTGTTCTCGGTTTCAATTCGTTTGTTCTTGTTTATTTCTTATCTTTCTGTTTCGTGTCCAGCCCTATTAATCTCTCTTGTTTTCATTGTTTCCAGCATCCTAGAGTCAAGAAAACACCAAAAAAAGAAGGATCCAAGTTCAGGAAGTTTCGGTATCAAAAAGTTGTTTCAAATTGTGCAAGTTTCAATAGTTTCTTGTTTTGGCCGAATAGAAAACTGACTTTTTGTCTTTGGCAGCAAGGAACTTCAAGGAGAAAGTTTGTTTAGCATCAAAACAGCAAGCAAAAAAAAAAAAAAAAAAAAAAAAAAAAAAAAGAAAAAGAAAGAAGAAGAAAAGAAAAGAAAGAAAAGAGCTTGCAAAAAGAAAAGAAGTTTTTCACAAAGTGTTGAAAGTTTTTGTGCCCCAAAACCTATCCCATTGTTTTTGAGCCAAAAAGCTTTCTTTGTGGTTCTTGTGATCATCAATTGCAAGAGCTTCCTAGAGTCTTTTAAAGCTTGTTTAGCCCACCTCTTTTGGAGTCAAAATAGTTCTTCAAGAATTCAAGTTTTCTTGTGTGCTTTGAGGACAGTTTTCTTAGAACTTTTGAGAACTCTTTGAATAGCAATATCTCACTAACAAATTGAGTGTTTGAGTGTTCATCTTTTGAGTGAAACACGTGAGGTGAGTGTTTGTGAGGATCTTTGTTATTTTCAGGAGTATGGAGGGCCAGGAGGATAGGAGGATGGAAGTGAGACACAATGATGAGCCAACCATGAGAGAGCTTCAAGAAACTCTCAATAGACTTGTGGGGAGGATTGAGGACATTGACTTGAGGTTGCCAAGGAGACCAAATCCCATCTTGCAACCAAGGAGAGGTCCAAGGAGAGAAGAACCCGAGGAGGAAGAAAGAGTTTGGCATGACCATGGGCTTCCAAGGAGGGGTGAGCCAAGGGAGGACAACAATCTCAACTCCATCAAGCTTACCATTCCATCTTTCCAAGGGAGGAGTGATCCCGATGCATATTGGGAGTGGGAGCAAAAGATTGAGATGGTGTTTGATTGCCATCATTACTCCGAGGAAAAGAAGGTTAAATTGGCTACCATAAAGTTCACTAATTATGCTCTTGTATGGTGGAATCAGGATGTTACTTCTAGGAGAAGGAATGAGGAGGAGCCCATACACACATGGAGAGCCCTTAAAGCCTTAATGAGGAGGAGATTTGTGCCTAGCTACTACACTAGAGATCAACGCCTCAAGCTTCAAAAGCTAGTGCAAGGCCAAAGGAGTGTGGAGGACTACCACAAAGACTTGGAGATAACCTTGACCCGAGCCAACATCATGGAGGATGAGGAGACCACCATTGCTAGATTCATTAATGGTCTCAATCCTGAGATTGCCAACAAAGTGGAAATGGTGCCTTATTTCAATATGGAGGATTTGCTTCATTATGCCATTAAGGCTGAGAGGATCATCAAGAGAGCAAAGGCATCCAAGATGTGTCAAGGAGGAATTTCCACATGGAGAGGAGCATGGAGCAAGGATGTGAGAGAAGTACCCAAGCCAAAAGTGGAGGCCACAAAAGGAGACTTGTCTCGGCCTCAACAAGAAAAGTCAATCATGCTTGTACCACTTTCACCACAACAAGTCTTGGAGGATCAAAGAAAAATTCAAAGTGAGGTTGAGAGAAAAGAAAAAGAGGGGAAAGTTGAGGGCAAGAGTGATGAGGGGAAAGCCGAGAGAACAACCGAGAGATTAAGTGAGAAGAGTGAACATGAGGGGAAGAAGAGTGGAGAGTTCCCGAGAGAAGAAATTGAGTGCGAAGTTGAGAGAAGACAAGAGTGCAATGAACCCAAGCCGAGTGAAGAGAGAAAGACCTACAGAGAAGCCATACTTTCATCTAACATAACAAAGTCTTTTTCTAGTGTTGTGTTGTCTTCTTTTCAGGACTTAAGTGGAGATGAGCTACAAGAATCAAGTGAGTTGCTGCCCATCGAAGAAGTTGGTGTTCCCAATATTCCAAGTCATGTCCCATGCATCAAACCAACAAAGGAGGTTGAGAAGGAACAATTTGAGGTAAGTCCAAGTGATTTCATATGCAAAAGTTTGCCTAACATTGTTTCTTATCCTATGTTTCAAGGGGATGAAATTAATGCAACTCCAACCAAAGCCATTGAGTGCAAAGGTGAAAATTTTGTGGTTCCTACACCAAAGGAAGATACTTGGAGACTAAGTCCAACCACTGTAATGTATTTCTTCCTAACACCTAGATTTGATGTGATTTTGCATGAAAATCTCAAACAATGTGTGTTTGCTTGCAATGTTATTTTGACAAATGGTTTTCATGAAACTAGATTAAGAGAAGGAAGTAAGCATGAAACTTTGACAAAATACGGTTTTAAAGCTTCTAATTCTTTGGTTTTGTCAAATCCTCTTTGGAATTGCTTGAGTTTCTCTAAAGAAAAATCTGTTTTGGTGTCTTTTGTTTTTGAATTTGTTAGTTTTGCATCCATTTCACATTGTTTTGTTTTGTCTCAAGCTAGATCTACTTCTTTGGAATTTTTCATGCATAAATTTGTTCATACACATGCATTACATACTTCTTTGATTCACATTCATGTTCAGCCCATTTTTGTGTGTCAATCTTTAATTTCCAGCAAGCATTTCTTTATCTTGGCACATGCATTACACAAAATTTTGTGCCTTGATATTTTTGCTTTATGTCCAAACCTGAAAGTTTTTATTTTGAGTAAAAATTCTGGTTTTAAATTCTGGTTTTAAATTCAGCCTTTTAAGGAGATACATTGAGTCCTTTGTTTTGTGTCACATTTCATTCACAAATTTCATCCATTGTGGTGCATATACATGCAAAAATAAGTTTGCTACTGAATTGGTTTCACTAAATCCTATCTACTCTAATCTTGTTTCATTTAAAATGCTTAGGATTTTTGTGAAATTCATGCATCCTAGTTTTGTTATTTTTATAGACCACATTATGTTCAACTCTTGTTTGCTTGAATGGCCTATGCAAACTATTGTCTTGACATGCATAACTTGTGCTTTTCATAACCATAACACTTGTGAGAGTTTAGGTCCATTTGTTTTAAGTGCATACAGCATCTCTAGGGTAAACTATTCCAACACTTTTCCTAGTTTTGGGAATAATGTTTTTGAGATGGCAAAGTCAATGAAAGTATTGCCTAGAGTTAAGATGAAAATTGTGCAAACATTCAGATTTTTTGTGCTAATTGTTTCTAATTTTGTTTTTGACCCTGGAGGTATCAAAATTATCATTGTGTTTGGATATTGGTTCAAGTTTTTCACAAGATTAAAGCTCCATACACAAGCATTCCATGCTATTGGTGCTTATGTGAAAGGTAAGTGCTTATGTGTTGATTATTTCATCCTTACTGATTCAATTCCCTTTTCTAATGTAGGTTTTGATTCGAGGACGAATCCTTCTAAGGAGGGCGGAGCTGATATGATCAAAGAAGGCACAACCAACGATAGCAAGGATCCATTGAAGATAACTAGTGGACAATTGACAAGGAAGAAGGCTAAGGAGCTCTTGGAACATGGAAGGAATCATATGGAGATGATGGCCAAGCTTGGATGTTGACAGATTGGCGATGTTCTGGTATAAAATTCATATCTTGACCTAAAAAAATCAAAATTGAGTGATTCTTGATTCATTAGAAAGTTAACATCTGGAGGTACAAATCATATGAAGATCATGAAACCCATCTTTCACGTTAAGGAGGTCCAATTTACCTTCAATGTCGCGATTTACGAGTTATCGCTGGTTCAGAAGTAGTTGCAGTATTTTGGGCATATCTTTGGATTTAGATGTACGTTTTGTGTGGTTCAGGTTTCATTTCAAAGCTAAGAAATATATCTAAAACTTTCATTCTTTGCATTTTGATAAATCATGGCTGCATCAAGTTCGAATTTCAACTTGAAGTTGAAGACACAAGCAGGAACCACCTGAGAAGACTATTTTGGGGTTTTCATGGCCAATCTTGTTTTGTAATGTATTTTATTTTATTATCCTATTTATTTACATTATTTAAGATTTTATTTAGGCCATGGAATTGATTCAGGTCATTTAGGATAAAATAAATTCGCTGCACACCTTAAACATGTGTTAAAAGGTTGTTAGAGTCCTAGTTTGACTAGGTTTTCTTGAGTCCTTTGTAACTAGGTTTCCTAGGTGACTTGGGCTGCGAATTTTGCCCAGATTTTTACCCTAGTTTAGGCCTATATAAAGGCACATATTTTGGATGTAAACACACAGATTATTGCCGAAATAATATTGCTCTTTGGGGAGGTTTTCTCTTCGGTTCTTTGTGGACTACCTTGGTGCACAAGTGTGCTTGTGTTCTTGGTGTTCTATACTTCTCGTTTCTAGTCACAGGTTGATTAGGGGTGGGGGTCTTCAAACCCAGTCTCTTTGATGTCTTGTGGAGCTTGAAAAACATCTTGGGCGCGTTTCATGGTCTTTATACCATCAGGGTTCGCATCAAATGTGCACTAGGCTCTGTAACCAATGAGCAATTTAGTTAGTACTGTGCAAGACCAACAAGAATCCAAACAATAAGTACTAGAATCATCGAAGCTCAGGTATTCTACCTGTGCACCAAAAACTACTACTAGAGTAACCCTCAACGGTCACTCGGCTCAACTCCTTCTGTATCTGCACAACAAAACAGTAAGGGTGAGAATCCAAGATTCTCAGTAAGGGTAACCTCATGTACCAACAGTAAAACTGTGGACAGATATGAAATAACTCATGCATACTCTATTCTAGCTCTCGCAGTGTGGGGGACCTCTCATATATGTAAATAAATGGATATGCATGCTCAGATCCCGAAGTACCACTCCTCACATAATTTTCTTACTTTCTCACAGACGTCACTCCGTGGCTCACAAGTCTAGATCTCGACTTGTGCCTCGTAAGCCTTAGCTTACACCTGACTTTCTCACGGGCGTCACTCCGTGGCTCACAAGTCTAGCTCTCAACTTGTGCCTCGTAAGCCTTAGCTTATGCCTGACTTATTATATAACCTCTCATTAACTTTATTGTGTTGGGGAATTGTGGTGAGAACTATGTAACTAGGTTATCAAACCTCATAACCTCGGTGCATTTGAAGCCTCTCCTTACGACCCCATGATTTCCAACACTGCCAGGTTGCCAAGGGTTCTAAAACTTACACCTCAAGCTCATGACACTTGGTTATATTTGCTTGCAACTTAGTTTCCTTGCTTACTCAACAAGTAACCTCAAAACTTTTCAAAACTCAAGGAAACTCCCACTTCTCGAGGGACTTCAGGAAGTCTCAAAGTACCCCCAGCATACTTAAGGTCCAAGGTACCTAAAGGACCCCTCTAGGACTCAAAATTTACTTGCCCTGACCAGCTTCTTGTTTTGCCGTGCAGGGGAGTTACTTACTCCGGGTTGGGCAGCCATTCGGGATGCCCGTATCCCGAAGGGGAAGATCCCGAAGGAGCCTTTCTGGTTGTTTATGGAGGACATGAATTTGTACTCTGGAGACTGCCAGCAAATGGCTAAAGAGATCTCGAAGGGGATGCTTGCTGAAGCCTCCTTCAGGGCTATCGTGGAGGCTCACCCGGGCGATGATTCCTTGGCTGCAAAACTTTCCGAGCACGCTACCCAGGTATGTTTTGCGCCTTTCTTTCTTTTTTCCTTTGGATTTTTTCCAAGTGTTTGGCTCTCTCATTTCTCTTTTTCCTTACTGACTTTGCCTTTTTTTTTTGCAGCTGCTGGGGTACGCTGGTTTCCTCAGAGTTCGGGTGGCGAGGCAGACAGCATTCCGAGCCTCGGCCTCAGAGGTTATAGAAAAAACTAAGGCCCCGTGCTCGGAATTAGCTGCCCAGAACACGCAGCTGGCTCAAGCTGCAGAGAAGGAGATTGACAACGTTCAGGAGGGGTTCCTGAAGGAAAAAGAAGAACTTGTGAAGGAATCCTCCCAGAAGATTTCTGACCTCGGCTCCCAGGTGGTGGAGCTGATTTCAGCGAATGAAGCCTATCAAAAGGAGAAGTCAGAGTCTGAGGTTGTCCTGGCGAAGGCGCTTGCTGAGAAGGCCGCACTTCAAGCCGAGGTCGATGCTTTGAAGAAGGAGCCGGAAAAGAAGAAGATGAAGGCATTGAAGAAGAAGGTCGCGGATCTGCAGAAGGACCTTGACGCCCTTGGTGTCGAGAAGGATAAGTCCCGACCAGATGACCAAAGTCGGTTTTCAGGACGGCTTCTGCCTTGTTCGGCACCAGGTCCTGCAGAAGTTTCCAGATCTAGACCTTTCTTTCTTGAAGGCCTTAAACATTCCCGAGAGACCTCGGTGGGCTTGGTCAAAGATTGAACACTTGAACTTGCCCCTTTTGCTCCCGGCGCCAAAGGTAGTGGAGAAGGACGCAGGACCTGGTGGCTCTCGGGACGCCAAGATCCCTTAGTTTGCTGAGAAGGTAGGGGGGTCATGCCTTCTTTTCCTTCTTTTTTGTACTTCTTCTTTTGGCAATCTTTCTTCTCTGTAAGCAGATTCGTCCTTAATAAAGATTCTTTTTTGGCTAAGTCTTTTTGTGAGATTTTTCACTTCCCGTTGTCCCAAACATGTTCGCTCAAGAGACTTCAAAAAATCAAATCTGCGCTTATTACGGCGATCGCCTTCGTGGAATTCTGGCTTGTATAATTTATACTTAAGAATGTTTCTAAGAAACTTTTTTACTTAGAATATTTTTCTAATTTGTACAATACAGCTCTCCCGCGAGATCCTAAGCATAGAATTTTTGCAAGGCATCCGAATGCCAAGTATTTTTTAATTCTACGCCTTCGGCATCGCCGAGTTTGTACACCCCTTTTCGTACTTCGACACGAACCAGATAAGGACCTTCCCAATTTGTGCGAAATACCTCATGGGATGGCCTTCGGGGTTCGAATTCAGCCTTTCGGAGAACGAGGTCTCCTTTGTTTATTCCTTTTGGCCTGGCGCACAAGTTTATAGCCGCGGCCATTCTTTGCTGAAAAGCTTTTCTTCTCAGCTCGGCTATTTCCTTGTGTTCACCGATGAGGTCGAGCTTGGTTCTTAGTCCGAGGTCATTTCCACTTTCATCAAATACTTGCACTCGTACCGATGGTCGCACTACCTCGATTGGGATGATGGCCTCTGTACCGAAAATGAGTGAAAAAGGTGTTTCCCCTGTGGCTCTTCGGGGTGTTGTTCGGTAGCTCCATAATACACTTTGGAGCTCTCCTGGCCATTTCCCTTTTGCTTCCCCCAGTCTCTTTTTCAGACCATCTTTTATGGTCCTGTTAGATACTTCTACCTGCCCATTGCTTTGGGGGTGAGCTACTGGGGCGAAGTGCATTTTTGTCCCGAGGTCGCTGATAAATTCCTGGAATCCTTTGTCTATAAACTGGGATCCGTTATCAGCTACTAGTACCCTTGGTATGCCAAATCTGCACACGATATTCTTCCATACGAACTTCTGCACTTCTTTTGCCGAGATAGTAGCCAAGGGTTCTGCCTCGACCCATTTGGAGAAATAATCTATCGCTACCACGCAGAACTTCACGCCCCCAGGTGCCGTTGGGAGCGGTCCTATGAGGTCTATGCCCCAAACTGTGAAGGGCCAGGGATAGTCAGCCGAAGTCACCATTTCCGAGGGTGTCCTCTGGATATTCGCGTGTCTTTGGCAACTACCACATTTCTGGATGAATTGCCTAGCGTCCCTTCTTAGGGTAGGCCAAAAGTACCCTTGGCAAAGTATTACTGCTGCCAGGGCGTCGGTTCCAATGTGTGAACCACAAGCGCCTTCGTGAACTTCTTCGAGGATCACTTCAGTATCCTCTTCACCAGCGCATCTCTGTAATGGATTTGCATATCCCTGCTGATACAACTCTTCGCCAATTAAGAACAATCGACCGGAGCGCCTTCGAACTTTCGTGGCTTCGCCAGGGTCTTCGGGGAGTACATTGTCTGCGATATACCTCTTTATTGGGTCCTTCCAGCTTTTTCCCGAAGTTGCTATGCTCAGTATTGCAATGCTCGGGCTGTTTAGTACTTCGGTGCATGTTTTTGACTTTGCCAAGCAGTCTGCTTCGGCATTATCGCGTCGAGGTATGTTTTCGATTTTTACGGTGTCGAACTCCCGAATGAGCTTTGCTACCAATTCATGGTATTTTGCTAAGGTTGGATCCTTTGTCCCATAGTCCCTTGCTGTTTGCCGAACTATCAGTTGGGAATCGCTGTGGGCCTTTAGATTTCTCACACCAATTTTTCTGGCTAGGCGCAATCCTACTATGAGGGCTTCATACTCAGCCACATTGTTGGTGACGTGAAAGCTGAACTTGATAGCCTTTATTACCTCTAGGCCTTCGGGACCTCTGATAACTAACCCCGCTCCCTGGTGTTCGGACCCCGAGGCTCCGTCAACATACAAAGTCCACTCTGGCTCACCTTCGTTTGGATCCGGATGGCTGTCCTCGATGGTGGATACTTTGGCAATGAAGTCTACCAGAGCTTGAGCTTTTATGGCTCTTCGAGGTTCATAAGTGATGTCGTGTTCGCCAAGCTCTATACACCATTTGGAAAGCCTTCCCGAATGATCAACCTTTCTCATGACATCACGCAGGGGTAGACTGCTTCGGACGATGATAGGGTGAGCCTGAAAATATGGTTGCAGCCTTCTTCCTGCTAGTACCAAGGCATATATAGCTTTTTGCAACAAAGGATATCTGACTTCGGCGCCATGCAGAGACTTGTTTACATAATAGACCGGCCATTGCTTCGGCCCTTCTTCTTTTACAAGGACCGAACTCACTGCTTTCTCTGTGACGGTGAGGTATAACACAAGGGGCTCTCCCTCACGGGGTTGCCGCAGAGTGGGCAGGCGGGCTAGACAGACTTTGAGTTCTTCCCAGGCCTTTTGACAGTCCTCATTCCAAGGGTGATCATCACTCCCAAGGTTGCCTTCCTTTTTTGCGGCCTTTGTGAGCACTTTGAAGAATGCTCGGCATCGGTCTCCATACCTGGAAATAAACCTGCTAAAAGAGGTTATCCTTCCAGTGAGTCTTTGTACATCTTTTGTTGTGATGGGAGTTTGAAATTCAAGTAGAGCCTTAATCTTTTCTGGGTTAGCATCAATGCCTCTTTCTGACACCATGTACCCAAGAAACTTTCCCGAGGTTACGCCGAAGATGCACTTCTCAGGGTTAAGGCGGATCCCGAAGGTTCTGAGCTGGTGGAAAGTTTCCTTTAGGTCTGCGACGTGGTCGCTAGGCAGCTTGCTTTTGACTATTATGTCATCGACGTAGACTTCCATATTCCTCCCTATTTGGTCGTTAAAAACCTTGCTCATCAACCTTTGGTAGGTAGCTCCTGCATTCTTGAGCCCGAAGGGCATTCTGAGGTAACAGTACGTTCCCCCCTCGGTGATGAAGGCAGTTTTCTCCTCATCTTCTGGGTCCATCATTATTTGATGATATCCGCTGAAGGCATCTAAGAAACTTAGGAGCCCTAATTCGGCGGTTGAGTCTACCAATTGGTCTATCAGTGGGAAAGGATATGAGTCTTTCGGGCAAGCATCGTTCAAGTTTCTGAAGTCGATGCACATCCAGAGCTTACTGCTTCCTTCTTTTGTGGCAATAACCACATTGCTTAACCATTCGGGGTACTTGACCTCCCTGATGACATCAGCGTTCAACAGGTGCTGGACTTCTGTTTTGACAAAGTCACTTTTATGGGTTGAGATGCCTCGTTTCTTTTGCCGAACAGGTTTTGCTTTCGGACTTACTCTAAGGGTATGCTGTATTATGCTAGGGTTTACCCCTGGCAAATCTTTCGACGAGTAGGCAAACAGGTCTTTATTTGTCAGCAGAAAAGATATAAGTTTTTCTTGTCACCTTCGGCCAAGTTCTTCCCTATTCGGGTACTTTGGACTGGGACAAGTTCTACTTTTTCCATTTCCACTTTCGCGGGAGCTTCTGCCTCGTCCTCTTTTGGTGCCTTTGCCTCCATTGTTTGTGCGAAGTTATTTGCCGGAGCTTTTCGTGCCCTGACGAACACCTTCCTCACTTCACCTTGGTCTATGAAGATTTCTGCATCTTAATCCTTGGTTGCGAAAGTGACAGTTAAGTGTTTTACATCTGGGCGAATGTGCAGATTTCCCTGTGTCTGTCTTCCAAGGATGATGTTGTACGATGAAGGGACATCTATGACAATGAACCTCACCATTGTGGAGGCAAAGAATTTGGCAGTCCCATCTACCGAAGTCCCTTTCAGCATTAAGGGGAGATCGATCCATCCGAGGATAGGCAGTTCGGATGGTCCTACCCCGAAAGTAGGCGAGGTAACGGGCTTGAGGTCATTGCTAGATATGCCCAAGTTCGGCAGTAAGTGTGAAAACAGGACGTCGGTGTTTGATCCATCGTCAAGCAACATTCTCTTGACGTCCCAATTTCTTATCCTCACCATGATCAACAGTGGATCGTCATGGGGAAAGTTGACGGCGGAACCATCCTTGCGGGCCAGTTTTTTTGTCGGACTCTGATATTCCATGACTGCTATTTCTCTGGCCTTCCTCTTTCTTTCCGAGGATGGGAGCCCTGTCGTGATTGTTTGTATTATTCCTGCCGGAGGTGGAGGGTGCCATTTCGGGCTTCGGTTCCTCGGCCTGTCGGAGTCGTAGTCCTCATCTTCTGTCGTTCCTTCCTCCTCCTTTTTCCCTTTTGGGGAGGGCATCCGTAGATCACGCCGAAGTTTGCCCAGTTTTATTAGCGACTCTATATACTTCTTCAATTGAAAGCAGTCTTCGGTGTCGTGGCCGTGGTCGCGGTGAAACTGGCAGAACTTCTTCATGTTCTTTTTATTATCAGCGGTCATGGCTCTTGGCCGCTGAATCTGAGTCCCCTGCCTTTCCATTGTCATGAGGATGTTGGTCCTTGTGGTGTTCAGAGGTGTGAAAATTGGGGGTTTCCTTCCCCTCATCCTCCGAGGTCGGCCTGCCTGTTCGGTTGGGTACCATGTTTGCTGGTTGGACCCTTCGGCCTGGGTGTGATCGGACTTCGGTCCACCCATTCTCAGTTCTTCGGCCGTCATGTGCTGTTCGGGCCTTCGGTAAAATTTACCAAGCGTGTCCGGGGGGTCTTTGGAGAACTTGTAAAACAGCTGTATGTGTCTCCGAAGGCCCCGTGTCATGGTGAGAATGCGTATTTCGGGCCGAAAGTCTGGGACGCTCAAGGCTTCTCTGTTGAACCTCTCGACATAGTTGCGGATGGTTTCTCCATTTCTTTGCGCTATGTCGAACATTTGGGTAGGCATCTTCGCCGTTGGCCGACTTCCAATAAATTGCTGCATGAAGGCCGTGGATAACTCCTGGAATTGTGTGATGGTTCCTGGAGCTAATGAATTATACCACGCAGTTGTTGGTCCTGTGAGGGTGACCTCGAAACATTTGCACAGGGTAGCGTCATCGGCACCGTGCATCATCATGCTGCGTCTGCACTTAGTCAAATGGCCCTGTGGATCAGTACGGCCATCATAAGTTTCGAGCCGAGGTACTCTGAAGTCATCGGGCATGGCAGCCTCAACTATGGCTTGAGTGAACGGGGACTCATCCCCACAAAAGGTTTCAAACAGCCTGGCCCAGACGGGCTTGCGGGCTACCTGTTTTTCTACCCTGTCTAGTCTTGCTAGTATCCTCTCCATAAGGATCGTGGCACTAGGTTCTTCCTCTGGGAAGGGAGATTGCCGGCATCTCTTCGGGGAGCGAGTTCGGCGTTGAAGGGACAGGGACCTCGCCTTAGGCAGCGAGCTCCTTCGGTGTGGGACTTCGGGTCGCCTGGACTTAGCTCGTTCTGTGAGTCGTGCCCCAAGGGGCATATTTTCCGTTGAAGACTCCTCACGCGGATCTCCGCTTCCCGAACTGCGGTGGGTTGGTTTGGGGCTTCTCTCTCGAGGGTGTGCTGGCGAGGGAGGCCTTTGGGCCTAAGTCTGTTGCGGCCACATTCGGTATATCTGCTATGTCATTTCAGCCACAACAGAACATTGAAAGTCGCGCAGGAAACTCATGGTTATGACCAGAGGACGCTCTTCCTCCGGCGTGGAAGTCCCTGGAAGGGTTTGCTCAGTGGCCGGTTGAGCTTCAGGCGCGGACGGGGACTTCGGGAGTCCCTTGTCCTTTGAACGCCGAGTTTCAACAACGGCGACCTCAGAGTGCTTTCCCACAGACGGCGCCAAATGATGCCCCAAGGCATCCTCATTAAGTGACATTGTGACTTCTGAAGGGACTTCCTGAGAGGGAGAACGCCTGGAGCCCAGATTTCCCAGAGGAGCGTGCCTGAAAAGCTCAGAAGAGAGGGTTAGGAGGTCCCCGGAGTGTTTTTCCAGGGAGGAGCCTCCGATGCCCAAGTCAGTGTCTTGAGAAGGTGAAGGGGGAGCACTAAAGGTTTTAGTGGCCTTGCCTATTCGTGTTTTCTCAAAAGAAAAAGGGGTCTGGTCTTGGAGAGCCCCTCTGCCAGGGTTTGTTTCCTGGTATTTATAGGAGTGTTCAGTCCGTTCAGATCATGACACGTGTTCGGTCAGATCTTTCCTGTTCCTTCGGGCGCAGGGGACAAGTGGCTGTTTGCAGGCTCCTCGAGCCTTGGTCCGAGACAGGTCGTGACAAGACCTAGACGGTGTGGACGTGTCAGACCGCCGTTCCAGGCGGCGTGTAGCGCCTGCGGATGACATGTCAGAGGCTCCTTAAATGCTCCTGCCATACTCCCGAGGTTCCCTGGGTGAGGTCATCCCTTGGTACGGATGTCCTTCTTTGGCCGGTGTACCACTAGCTCGGGAAGCCCCCTAGCTCGGGGGTTCCACCTTCGGGTCAACTATTCTCCCGTTTTGGAATAGCTAGACCTTCGCCTCCGAAGGCGATCTGCTTAGTCCCCAGAGGGAGCTGGTAACGTTTTTGGAGTTCCTGAGGTATTAGCCGATGTCCCGAGTTCGACACGTCTTGATTTTGCTACTTCCGAGGTCAGTGATAGTGCCTCCTTCGGGTGACATTAGGCTCTCCAGTTACCTTGTTTTCGGCATGAGGCACGGGGTGAGAGAGGTGATAGTCCTTCGGCTATCACAACTGAAGGCCACAGTCTAACAAGTAATATAGAGAGCCCTACCCAGGGCACCAAAGAAGTTTCTGAAAGCCATTTTGTACCTGAAAATATGGGATGATCCCTTCCTTGGGACCCTCTGGTTCAAACCCTTATTCGAGAGCGTCCCCAAATATCTCAAGTATGTTTTGATGGCCTCCGTGGCAATGACATTAGCACTATCCTGAAGAGGCTGGGCTAGATGGAGCAACACATGAGGACAGCAGAACCTTCAATGGGGAGCCTTGGCCCCATTATAGACATAGAATATATGTAACTCGAACCGTTTGTAGAGGAGATTATTAATGCTTCAATGTTAGAAGGCTTTAGGATGCTAAAGATAGACCCCATATGATGGCCACAAAAACCCAGTCAACCACCTACATCACTACATCACTTCCATAAGATTAGAAAGGACATCTAGCATGATCATGAGTTGTGCATTCAGTTCTACCTTGACGGGGGCTACTACTTCCTAGTTCGGGGTGTAGTTTCTAGTTGTTAAGAGATCTCTCCCATGCTTTCTTCAAACATTTATTGAGAAGTAGGCTAACTTCCAAGACTGTCGCTCACCTATTAAAGATAAGGCAGGGTAAAAATGAATCCTAATGGACCTTATGTAGAGGTTTAATGTTGAAGCCATTTAGGTGCAAGATTCATCCTTTAAGTTACATTTGGTAGCTATAAAAGCTTGTTGAAGGATTCTAGCTTGGCTTAGGACCTACACAAGAATCCTATGAAGAATATCAAAGAATTCCTTAATTGAGCAACTAGGTATATGCATGCAGAGGAGCTCAACCAACCAATGCTACCAAAGGAGCAACCAAAGCCAAAAGAAGGAGGCTCCTCTTTAAGGAAGAAAAGCAGAGGAATTGAACCTATATGGCCTAAACCTGTGCTACCTTTCCTGATGGAAATAGGGGTGAATATACTGTATGCCTTGGAAAGGAAGGGCATGGTGTCAACATAGGCCTCATCTATGGGCCTTACAAACAAGAAAGACATGAAGAAATGCTGCCATTACCATAGGGATAAGGGACATGACATAGTGGACTATTGGCAGTTGAAGTGGCTTCTTGAGGAAATGATTCAAGTATAAGATTATGTGGCTAGAGTAGATTCCCTTACCAAAAAAGAGATGAAAGACCCTGTTGAAGGGATGAAGATGTTGATGATTAGGACTTGGGTTATAGGCAAGGAAGAGACTGATCTCCCACCAGGGACAACTATAGTATGTGTGTCCGTACGATTACAAAAGAAGAGTCTTCATCAACTTGGAAACTTTAAGGGCATGAGATCGCTCAGCTAGAGTTGCTCTATGTAAGCAATGTCTTAGTGAGGCCTGATGGATTTCGTATCCTCGTCCCTCATGTTGACCTGATTGTAATCATAGTTAGAATTAATAATTTTGATGTTGAAAATTTTTTTGGACATGGGTGCTAATTCCAATATCCTTTTTGCTGACCTACTAAAGAAAATTAGGATTTGAAGACCTTTGTTGATGCTAGTTTTGAGGCCTACGTACGGTGTTGGACAAGAGGAGGTGCCAACACTTGGGACAGTCAGACTACCCCTCATGTTGATGGGCACCAAAAAGGATGGAAAGGTCATATATGACTCCCATACTTTAGAATTTATAGTCCTAGAGTTATCGTTGTCATATAATGCCATCATTGGTAGACTAGTGCAGGTACAATTCCATATCTGACCTGATATTAAATGGTTAATGATGGTCTTTGTGACCCCTATAAGGGACACCATTGTGTATGTAGACTAGGTGTCAGTGCAACAGAGTTATGTGGCTAGCCTATAAGGGCCTTGGGACACCAAATAGAAGAAGTTACCAAAATTGAAGAAAATGAAAGATGAATCTTTTGGCAATGAACCAAGAGCACCTTTGTCAAAAGACTCTGAGGAGGTGGTGATGGCTCCTAGAAGGACTATGAAGATTGAAAGAATCCTCCTCCTACAGTAAAAAATTTTCTCGTTGAATTTTTGTGTGTCAATATGGACATATTTGGATGGTCTCTTTGTGATATGCCATACATAAACCTTGAAGTCATCACACATAAATGAAAGATGAATCTTTTGACAATGAACCAAGATCACCTTTGTCAAAAGACTCTGAGGAGGTGGCGATAGCTTCTGGAAGGACTATGAAGATTGAAAGGATCCCCTTCCTACAGTAAAAAATTTTCTCGTTGAATTTTTGTGTTTCAATATGGACATATTTGGATGGTCTCCTTGTGATATGCCATACATAAACCTTGAAGTCATCACACATAAATTATAAGTTGATCTCCCTACTAGACCAGTTCAATAAACAAAAAGAAATATGGTGTTGGTAAAAAGAGGCTTTTGTTCAAAGAAAGGTTAAAAGGCTATCAGAGGCTGGTTTATTTGAGAGGTGCGATGCCCTGAATGACTACCCAATGTAGTCTTGGTAGAAAAAAAGAATTGGGAGTGGCGTGTGTGCATAGACTACACAAATTTGAATGATGCCTACTAAATGACCCATTCCTATTACCAGTCATTGATCAATTAGTCGATACCACCATTGATTTTAAGGTTTTATCCTTCACGGATGCCTTCAGTGGATATCAACATATTAGAATGGACCTTAAAGATGAAGAAAAGACCACCTTCACTATTGGATAGGAATCTACTACTACCAAATGATACCCTTTGGTCTGAAGAATAAAAGTACAACTTATCAACTTTTAATGAACAAAGTTCTCACAGAGGATTCAGGCTTTAATATAGAAGTGTATATGGATGACATGATCATCAAAAGTTAGGAGTTAGATTTCCACTTAGCAAACTTCATGAAATTTTTAGAGAATGAGGTAGTTCAACATGAGGTTAAATCCTAAAAAATGCACTATTAGAGTTAGAGTTGGTAAATTTTCAATTTACATGGTTTCTTAAAGAGGGATCGATGCCAACCTCGATAAGATTAAGGCAATTCTGTCAATGCCTGACCCACAGAGCAAGATGGATATTCAAAAGTTAGCTAGGAGATTAACTACCTTTGGAAGGTTTGTGCCTGGATTCAAAGATCAATGTAGCCTTTTCTTCCAAATTTTGAAAAAGGAAGAAGAATTCAAGTGGAAAGAGGAATGCAAGCAAGCCTTTGTACAAATCAAAGAATACCTATGACGACTCCTAACACTTAAGTTTCCCATTCCTGATAAGCCATTAATCCTATATCTAAAGGTCACTAATGGCTCAATAAGTGTTATTCTTATAAGAGAACAAGCTGTGACACAGTGACTTGTATATTATATTAGTTGAACTCTTCAAGGGGTAAAATTGTGATATCCAATTCTCCAGAATGTTGTTTTTGCCTTCATCATGACATCTAGAAAATTGAGACCTTACATCTAAATGCGTAAGATCATTATTAAAAAAAAACCTGCCTTTGAGAGATATCCTCTAAAACCTAGACCATTCAGGGAGTTTGGCAAAGTGGTGCATCGAACTTGGAGAATTTAACATTCAGTACAAAGCAAGGAAAGCCTTAAAAGCTCAGGCCTTGACCAACTTCATTGCATAAATGGCACCAGAAGAAGCCACCAAACGTATGCCTGAGCTCAACATCCCTAATTGGGAGATGTACGTCATTAGCATTTTAGGGCCTGATCACCAAGAAGTTGGGGTCATATTGGAATGACCTCTTGGTATGGATGTAACATTAATGATAATGCTTTGATTTCTTGTGAGTGACAATATAGCTAAATATGACACCTTCCTAGCTAGATAAGGATGGCTGGTCTAGAAGGGGTATAATGCTTATTGATACATAGTGATTCCCAATTGATTGTTAACCAAGGTAATGGAACTATAAGAGTTAAGGATCCCACTTTCTATAAGTATTTGAGCTTGTTTAAGAATTTGATGAAGACATTTGACCATGTGCAGGTCCAAAAGTTTTAGATGGCCTGGAATGCTAGGATAGATGCCTTGTCAATAGGCCGGGAAGAGTCCATGATATACTAGTTAATAGAGCCCTTGATCCATTTCTTAGAACAACAGGCCCTCACAGATGATTACTAGAGAAAGCCAATATGGCTTTATCTTGAAACTAGGACCCTGAGCGGGATGCCTAGAAGGATAGAGGAAGCTCAAGGATTCACTTAGGAAGATTCACCGTCATCAGCAGTGACCTTTACAGAAGAGGGTTCAATTCACCTTTGCTAAAATGTTTAACTCATTAGGAAGGCTAGGAAGTCCAAAGAGAAATTCATCAAGGGGATTGTAAAGCACACATTGGGGCAGACTCCTTGGCCCATAAAACACTAAGGCACATATATTTTTTTGCCAATAATTCATAAGGATGCCAAAGATTTTGTACAATGATGCCATGCATGCCAACCTAACTTCTATATCTAGAGGTTGCCATTTTTAGAGGCCTCATTTGCTACAAATCCTTGGCCTTTCACCATGTGAGGCGTTGATTGGATCATAGCACTACTACAGTACCTAGCAAGTGAAGTACTGTATTGTTGCCATTGATTACTTCACCAAGTAGGTGGAAGTAGAACCTTTGACAACCATAATGGCCCCAAAATTATAATATTTTCTATGGAAGAATATCATTTGTTGATTTGGATACCCATGAGCCATCTTTATAGACAATTGCAAGCAATTTGATAATTAACAAATGCATTGATTTATAGAGGATAAAGGCATCCACCTTTACTTTATGCCTATAGTTCATCCACAATCAAAAGGGCAAGTCGAGGTAGCCAATTATACAATAAATGGAGGATTGAAAATTAGGTTAGATTAAGCTTAAGGGAGATGGGAAGAAAAGTTATCAAGTGTTTTGTAGGACTACCGAATGGCCCCACAAAGCTGAATAGGAGAAAACCCATTTGCCATGGTCTATAGAATGGAGACACTCATACCTGTAGAAACTATACACCCCACTCTATGAGTCCAAATTTTGATGAATAGACCAACAATTGAGGGTTGGAAGCTAGATGGGACCTCCTGGAAGAACTCAGAGAAGATGCCCAAATCCATATGAGAGCCTTCAAATAGCGAGTGGCTTTAGCATATGATGGGAAGGTTAAGAGGAAAATGACGCAAGAAAGAGGAATGGACCTCAATAAAGTTGATTTAATAAGGACATGGAATGTTGAGGTTGAATTAGGATGGATAGTACTTGATAAAAAGAAGAGTTAGAGCAGGAGTTTATAAGTTAATTGATGCTAGTGGTAGTATGATGCCTAGAATTTATACTTATCACTCTGATAATTTGTGTCCCTGTTATGTGTAATAAAAAAAATCAATCAAAAATTATTTAGTATTGTTTCTTATTTCATGATGATGATGACACACTTTTACCTTGTTATTTTAACAATGACAAAGACGCAAATTTTGCATGAGGTCTAAAAAGACCATTAGGGCATGAGACCTAAATAAGGGATTAACAATAGGCTCAAAATACTTTGAACTTAGAGGCTAGCCAAAACATAAACGAAGGCCAAGAATGGCCAATGGGGTAACAACCCTAGGAAAGAGGCTAACAAAAAGATAAATGAAAGCCAAGAGTGGCAATTGGGGTAATGACCCTAGGAAATATTTATGAAGGTTTCCAAGCTTGTATGGAACCCTAAGAAATCTAAGCTAAATTTGCTAAAGAGCCACTAAGAGCCTAAAAGAAAATGAGCCCTATTCAATAAGCCTAAAGGAACGGTACCGACTTGAGAAATAAAAAAGGGCACAACAAAAAATTGAGTAAAAATAATGTCATTGAACTTTCCTTAAATTTACAAGACGTATAGCTATTACAAAATGCCTTTACAAACTCTTCACTACAATAGCCATAAGTACCAAGGAAGGACTATCAATATGATACTAATAAGGAACTGTGAATCAAATAGCAATGAAGGCT
Organism: Aquilaria sinensis; assembly: GCA_005392925.1. Taxonomy (NCBI): domain Eukaryota; kingdom Viridiplantae; phylum Streptophyta; class Magnoliopsida; order Malvales; family Thymelaeaceae; genus Aquilaria; species Aquilaria sinensis. The sequence continues at coordinate 91,903 of SMDT01000894.1, read as the reverse complement.
GAAGACCATTGCTCCTTGGCTTGTGGAAGTGGTGCATGCCAACTTTAGCCAAGATGGTACTTGTATAGAAGTATCACTCGCCAAGCTAGCCAGGATGGTATTTGTTGAAAAGGTTCTAGGGGTGCTGATACGTAAAATTCATCTTCAAATGAAACCTTCTTGATATCCATAGCAACCATGGCCTATTTGGTTGGCACTGCACCCAACTTGTCTTTTTTTAGCCATGGATTGAACTCCACACCTTGATCTGTGTATGTAGTTAGAAATGATAGATTAAGGTCTGAGTGCTTCTACTTAACCTAAAAGTGGCAAGAAAGGAAGCTATCAAAGAACACCTTGAAGGTCTCTTTACCGAGCCCTCTTTCTAGAATTTTGTTGGTTGACAAAAGCTCTTTCATGTGAGCATTGGCCTTATTAGATAGGGAAGGAAGCACAGTACCACTTGAAAAAGCTTCACCTTGGGGTGCCATTGGACCCAGTTGAAGGCTTGATGAAATGTTTGACAAGTTTTTGTTAAGAGCCCCTAACTAGGCCTTAAGTAGCTAGATCTTATTGAGGGCCAGCTTTTGTATCTCTCTGTTGCCTTGCAAATGGCCTTTATTGGATTATGAATCTTTTCGCCCTACTCACCAATGAGTTCCTGCTATCTTTCCCACTAGGACTCTAACCCTTCTACTTTTCTGGTGAGTCCCTTGGGGACCACACACTCCTTGCCAAGCTTCTTGTTTAGGGCCATATTTGAAGCCTTTAGATTTTTTTTTCATGGTGAACAAGGCCTTTGTTTTCCCTCCCTTGAATATAACCTTCTTGCCAATGGCATAAGTGACAATGCCCTTTTGTAAATGGGGAAGATCAAGAATAGTTGTTCCAAAAGGGAACATAATGATGTATATAGTGAGTATACCTAGAGAAGGCCTGCCACAGTATTTGTTGGTTGCTCCCTGTCCCTTTTGGAGGATGAGCTAAACAATGGCGATCCCTAGGGCCTTCAGTGCCTCTATAACTCTGTGGTTGATGTCAGTTTTGTCTTCCAAAATTGACTCTTCAATGCCCACCACCCATTGTAGGTTGAAGATTTGGTTTGACGTTTTCCCCTTATTCGGCAAGCTTAGAACCACTAGACCTCATTTTCTGTTACCACTTTGAGTACTTAAATATAGTGACCATATTTAGTGTGCCCAAGTCCCAGGGGAATGCATGTTTTGTAGTACATCAGAACATGTACACTATGTTTATCCAAGTGGCCCTCTTGATTTTTATGCAAAGATGTATATATTGGTTCAACCACTACACACATATTCACATACAAGTTGAATTGGTAGAATAGGCAATGATCAAAACCACATCTCATGTAAATATGACCTTCATGCAAAGTTTCATGCACTTGCACAATTTACATGCACACTTGGTGCACTAAGAGCGCATTTCATGTGTCCAAACTTTCACACTATGTCCAACTCAAATTCTACCCATGTCCTCCTGTGCCCTAAGGTTTTAAACCCTTTAATATACTTAAAAATTCATAAGGAAACATGTTTGAGGCATTAAATCCATATAATTTTACAATTATGATTTTTACACTTAACTGAGTAAAAATGACCATAAGAACAATACACAGCAAAATCAGCCAATCTTGACAGACCATAGCTTTGGCTACAAGGCACCAAATCTAGTGATTAAAATGCAAAATTATTCATCTTGAAATGTTCTAAATGTGGTCAAAATTTCATAACCAAACCCATTAAGTAAAGAAAGTTATGACTATTGGAGTAGAGGGTACGAAATTTGAGCAACTAGTGACCATAATGCCCATATGAAATTTCTTAAAATTCATCCACTTTATTTCAATGTAAAAAACTGACATCTGTAGTTCCATACATGTATTAGAAACATGGGGAAGCCATTCCCCTAGATTTTAAGTCATTACATAAGCATCAAGTACCATACTCTTAAAAACAGCCTATAAGAACCAATATGGACAACATTACACAAACACTTCAAACTACATTCCATTGATCCATATATCATTCTCACACTACATATAAAACAAACCCAGTTTAGTTACATGCATTCATACACTAAATACATACCAATAACTTAGTTGATATGTACACTAAGCCTTTTGGAGAGCTTCAAAAGCACAAAGCACTCCAGAAACTTAAAGGGACCAGCTGCTACAAAAGGCAAAAAGTGCCATTACTATAAATAAGAAATGTGTCCAAAAATCATGAAACATTTCACAAATAAAGAAATTAAAGTTAATGCACCTAAAATTTCATAGAGAAATTCAAACCACAACCATTAGTTTGAGTGCTCTCTTTTAGGTGCTCCTTAAATGGACAGAAAAGGGGTAAATCGCTTTGAAGAAACTTAGTAAGGGCTTTATCTTTAGAAACTTGAACATTCAACTACAAACCTAAAATCCATAGACAAAAAAAGTACAAAAACACAACACATATACATGAATGTAATCATCCATACACACAACAAACACAACAACAAACAAATGCAATGCCGACAGCAATACAACATTAAGGTTAGTTCATAAACATTCAAATAAATATTGTGTAATCACTATAGCAGCCCTTCTCAAGCTATGCCTAGTCTTACAAGGTTAATTGGATCTAGTTAGCACTAACTTGGGCTCTAAAAACCCATGTAAACACTGCCATCTTTGTGCACAAAAATAGTAAGGTTGAATCCTTGGGTACACTTTTCCCTTTAACATAAACTTGGTTCATCAAGCTATAAGATTTCTTCCAAGCTTAGTATTAGCTTCATGGATGCTTGATCATCATCTTATGATAGTAGAAAACCATGAAATATGAAGATAAAACCTTTACTTAAGTTGTGAAGGCTGAATATACCAAGTGATGCAGAATAAACCTAAAAAACTATTTTCTCTTTCTTGTTGCATCGGATTGCCTTCCTTTGTGTTTTCTTGAGAGCTTGAGCTATGGTCACTATGGAAGCTTATCGAGGAGTTAAGGAAGGAACTCTGGCTGGTGAGGGCCAAAAATGACCAAGAAAAGGTAAAGAAATCAAGATATTTCCTTGACTTAATTAGTTTAACCTCAACTCTCACTTAGGTCATTATAAGCATGCCTTAAGCAATGACTTTTTGGCTAATCTTTAGCCCATTTTTTTGACCTTAGGAGCCTACCATAGAAGGGTGGGATAATGCTAGAAATGGCCATCTTTGAACCTTGTCAAAGATCATCCCATCCTTAAGTCATTTCTGTGAACAATTGTAAACCTAACTATCTTAGGTTCTCAAACATTTAGCCTTTGCTTCCTTTATGAAATTTAGCACCCAAAAAATGCTTCGATGCCATTCAAATCCCTTCAAAAGCTCTCCTTTAGAGTTGTAGAATTGAGTACCCAAGTCTTGAAATCTTACAGCAAAGTCTATAGGTTACTTGTAAAACAAGCAATCCTTTAGGGCTTCTTTGAGTGCCAAGTAACCGTTGTGTGAATCTTTTAAGGTGGTGTAGATTATACTCTTTACCAATCGCATTTCATTCCATATGGTGAAAATTATGCTATATAATGGTTTTAAACCATTATGCATTTATATTGTAATTTTCCCATTTTTTTAGATTGTAACACTTTTGATCCTACCCTTACTTCTAAAATAAATTCTTAGGTCAAAAGTAAACATAAACCTTAACCAGTGAGTAGGCCCCTTTTGAGAAGGCCTTTAAGATTGGCCATTTAAAGGCCCACCAACTAGGATGATTAGTGGTACCACCCCTATAAGGATAGTGGTAAGGTGGAGGAAGAACAACCACCACCTGGGATGGTATGGTCGTGCAAGGAGGTCATTCCCCTTGGAATTCTTCACAAGAAAAGCTAGATTGAAGGACCTGCGATAAATACCAAAGGACATTAGATCGAGGCCTTAAAAAAATGGGAAATCTTCAAGGGAAAAAGGCATACCATCACTACACCCATTGAAACCTCAGCCTCATTAGAAATAGAGGCTGAAGAATGAGCCCCTTTTCTCTACAACTGAGGTGTTGGGTTTCGGGAGCCAAACAGCGCAGCAGAATTTAACCGAAACCCTCCAGGATCCAAGTGAAACAAGGAAAACCGGGTTGTTCAAAAATTTTCATACCTAATTTTTGGTTGAGATCTCTCACTCAACTGTAGAGTCAAATCACAAAACTTGAACAGTTGAATTCAAGCTCTCTATAGTATCCACATGAGCCTCTCGGGATCACCATGCTTCCATTGCATCCCGGCAGATGCGTTTCTCTTGCTCTCGCAGTGCTAGCTTGTGTCCTCCAAGGAATTGTAAGAGAAGAGTGCGGCTGCCAATCATGAGATGATTGTATTTTTGCACATTGAGTCATGATATTTTATTAAGGCATTAATCCAGCAATTATGTTTGTTGTTTTGTTTCTGTGTAACTTAACAAACATAATTGTAACCCTAGAATAATGATATTCTTAAACGTCCCTGGTCTAGTATTATTGTGGAGCGGGTTGCAATAATACATAACGACTAGCATATGTGGAGACTAATATGAGATATGTAGTCTACATATGGGTACAAGTTGGAGAACTTGTGTACTGGACCGACCCACCATGAGAACACTACATGGATCGTTATATGAGTGTCATAAGTGATTCTCATAGTGATCATGGTATATGTAGTCCTTCGACCTAAGATCATCAAGGTTCCCTACATGTGAGTCACATACTTTGATACTTTCCTTTGTTGCTCGTAACTGAGTGAACTTGAAGGAGGTCATTGGGTATGTCACATATCATGCGGAGGGATTTGTATGATCAAGATGGGATTTGTCCCTCCTATGTAACGGGAGTGATATCTTCGGGCCCCTTGATAGAGTGAGACTTAGAAAATGCATGGCCATGCTTGGATGAGTTGATATACGATATCAATGTCATCAGTTTAAGTTGGTCTACTCGGTAATCAAGAAACCAAAGATTGGGCTATACGAGAGTGACACATTCCATGTCTCGTGCTTAGTCTTGATATCTTGGACAAAGGGACAATGGCATATATCGGTGATGATCATAAAGGTTTAGTCGAATCATCGACAATCTTGTCACTTGGGTAGCAATGATGTGTTGCTAGACACCGCTCATTGCTTATGATCATAAATGTGATTTATGATCATTGCCAACATGGCAAGAGCCTATTGGGTCGCACACATAGAGCTATTTGGATCATTAGAGTGCATGGGCTAATTATTTGGGTTATGGTTTCACTTTAATTTCGTATTAATAATGGGCCCAAGAGTTGAGCCATTATTAAGCCCGAAATTAAATCCTAATTGGATTAGGGCTTTGAAACCCATTAGGCCTGGAAGTTGAGTTTCACTATAAATACAACTTTTAAGTGAGAAATTCGCAGGTCTCCTTGCCCTAGCCTCCAAAAAGGACAGCCACACTCTTCTCTTGCAATTCCTTGGAGGACGCAAGCTAGCACTGCGAGCGCAAGAGAAACGCATCTGTCGGGACGTGGTGGAAGCGTGGTGATCCCGAGAGGCTCGTGTGGATACCATAGAGAGCCTGAACACGTCAACTGTTCAGGTTTTGTGATTCAACTCTACAGTTGAGTGAGAGATCTCAACCGAAAATTAGGTATGAAAATTTTTGAACACCCGGTTTACCCCGTTTCACTTGGATCCTGGAGGGTTTCGGTTAAATTCCGCTGCGCTGTTTGGCTCCCGAAACCCAACAGTGGTATCAGAGCTACTGGTGAAACCCTAAATCGGGATTGAGTGTTGAATCGCATGATGCTATGTGTTCGGTTGCTTTTCGGCCATGATTAATTAGATTGATTCAAGATGCATGAAACTGGAACTCGTAATGAACATATGAGATATATGAAGAAACGACACTAATTGGTTAATGAGATGAACCCGAAATTGAATGGTATGAGATACAAAAACCCTAGCTTGGTTCGGATTCGGCCTGTTCGGGCACCGAAAGTAAGGTATTTTTGGTGGCTCGAATAGAGGAGTCTCGGGTGCCTACTTGCTCAAAATAGAAGATTTCGGGCTAAGCAATTGTAAGACAATTTTTTGTGCCGGGGGGCGCTGCCCCCCACGCCCCCCGCAAAGGCGGCTCCCCTTGACCCCATCTACTTACCGATCAGCGGAACCACCGCCCGCTGACCGGCCAGCGGGACCGCCGTATGCGAAGCGCCACATAAATAAAAACTGGTTAATCAACACGCGAAAATTGGCATGCATCTTTGTTGAATGAGATTTGACATGATATGCTGATTGGTGTTTGAAGCATGGTGCATGGTTATAGCCCTTGATTGGTTGTACTTGTAAATACGGCCTGCGAGTCGTGCCTTTTCTTATCACTCTCATTGTACATTCTCTTCTCACCTTACTCCCCTCGAATGTAACTCGAGGTTTCTATTATTGATGTAATGGTACATTATGGGATCATCCAAGGTGGTATGTCCAAGGATCATCCAAGGTGGTTTGTCCAAGGAGGTGACAACAAAAGGGCAACCAAGAAAGGAAGAGAAGGAGCTTGTGAAGACTCTTTTCTTTTCTTAGGCTTTTATGATATTCTCATTGGCTTGAGAATATCGCATAGTTTGGGCTATAACCATGTCACGTTTACTTTCTTGTAAGCATGAGATGCATGTTTTATATTTGTATGTGATGCATGTATAAGACAACCGGAGATAACAAATTGGTGAGATCAAAAGAAAAATCCCTCAAACAAATATTAAGTCATTAAATGTGATGCCTTCCAAATGTTGGCACTCGTCAAGACTTTGATCAACATTAGGTGGGTTTGCCAAAGCAAAGCACCTATGTTCATCTTGGTAAGGCGCGATGGGATAATAGTGATATCCAAACTGCTAACTTTGGGTTCGACTTAACTAAGTCATCCTAATAGGATTAGGGACTTAGAGGCATAGAGTTGGGCTTAAGTTCATGAGATGAGCTTGGACAAGTGTTGTTCACCCAACTATCCAAGAGTTGCATAAGATGCAATTGGCAAGGAGTTGCCTACCTAAATAGCTGTAACTTGAGAGAAAAGCCAAAGCTGACTCAGGTTGTGGTCAAATATGGATCTTGGCCCACTAGAATACCTTAGCGCCGAGGTGTTCCGAAATAATATCGAGGGTTATTATTTTGAGGAAAATAGTGGGAGTATCGTTTAATAAAAGTCCTTATTAAATGAATTAAAATACATGACTCTTACACTGCATATTTACTGTTGTAGATAACCATGGCACAAAACACATCGACACTTTCGTTGCGATCGATCCTTGAGAAGGAAAAACTGAATGGGACCAACTTTCTCAAATGGTACCGAAACTTGAGGATAGTCCTCAAACAAGAGAGAAAGGCTTATGTCCTAGAGCAGCCCATTCCGAATGAGCCTGCTGCCACTGCTCCAAGAGCTGAAAGGGATGCTCACAAGAGGCATTCTGATGATGCTTTGGATGTTGCATGCCTCATGCTTATTACCATGGAATCTGAGCTTCAGAAGCAACATGAGAACATGGGGGCGTTCGATATGATCGAACATCTCAAAATGCTTTTCCAAGAGCAAGCTAGGCATGAGAGGTTTGAGACCTCTAAGGCATTGTTTCAGTGCAAGATGTCTGAGGGAAGTCCCGTGGGTCCTCATGTTCTCAAGATGATTGGGTACATTGAGAATCTTGAGAATTTGGGATTTGCTCTTCAGAAAGAGTTGGCTATTGATGTAGTCTTGCAATCGTTGCCTGAAAGCTACAGTCAGTTTGTCATGAACTATAACATGAATGACCTTGACAAGTCCCTCCCTGAATTGCTCAACATGTTGAGAACTGCTGAGCAAAACCTTAAGAAGGCTAAGCCCATTTTGATGGTTCAAAAGGGCAAGGGAAAGGGAAAAGCCAACAAGAAGAAGGATAAAGCTAATGGAAAGTCCAATGCTAATTCTTCTTCAGCTGCACTGAAACCAAAGGGTGGTGTGGCAAAGGAAGGGGAGTGCTTCCATTGTAAGCAACCTGGACACTGGAAGCGCAATTGCAAGCTCTATCTTGAAGAACTTGCTAAGGAAAAGGGAAGTAAGACTTCCACTTCAGGTATTTTTGTTATAGAGGCTAACTTTTCTACTTCCTCATCTTGGGTATTGGATACTGGATGTGGATCTCACATTTGTGCAAATGTGCAGGATCTAAGTAGAAGTAGAAGATTGGCCCGAGGTGAAGTGGACCTACGTGTTGGAAATGGAGCAAGGGTTGCTGCCTTAGCCGTAGGGACTTATGTTCTCACTTTACCTAGTGGATTAGTTTTAGAATTAGACAACTGCTACTTTGTGCCTACTATTAGTAGAAATTTGATTTCTGTTTCTTGTTTGGACAAGAAAGGTTTTTCATTTATAATAAAGGACAAATGTTGTTCTATTTATTTGAATGAAATCTTTTATGGTAGTGCTCAACTTAGCAATGGGTTGTATGTTCTAGACCTCGAAGATCCAATCTATAATGTGAATACCAAGAAGGTCAGATTAAATGATTCAAACCCGACCTATCTCTGGCACTGTCGCTTGGGCCATATAAATGAGACCCGCATATCCAAGCTCCATAAGGATGGACTCTTGGACTCATTTGATTTTGAATCATATGAGACATGTGAGTCATGTTTGTTGGGCAAGATGACCAAAGCCCCATTCACAGGGCAAAGTGAAAGGGCTAATGACTTACTAGGACTCATACATAGTGATGTATGTGGCCCTATGTCTACACAAGCTAGAGGAGGTTTCCAATACTTCATTACTTTCACTGATGACTTCAGCAGATATGGCTATGTGTATCTTATGAGACACAAGTCAGAATCCTTTGAAAAGTTCAAAGAATTCAAGAATGAAGTAGAGAATCAACTCGGGAAGAGTATCAAAGTGCTTCGATCAGATCGAGGTGGAGAGTACTTGGATCGAGAATTCCTTGACTATCTGAAGGAGTGTGGTATAGTATCACAACTCACTCCACCAGGTACACCTCAATGGAATGGTGTATCTGAAAGGAGAAATCGAACTCTGTTAGACATGGTTCGCTCTATGATGAGTCAAGCTGACCTTCCAAACTCCTTTTGGGGACATGCTCTAGAGACAGCCGCTTTTACACTAAACCGAGTTCCATCTAAATCGGTTCAAAAGACACCATATGAGATATGGAGTGGGAGGCGTCCCAATTTGTCTTTTATGAAGATTTGGGGCTGTGACGCTTATGTGAAACGTCAATCCTCTGACAAACTAGGGCCCAAATCTCAAAAATGCCTTTTTGTTGGGTATCCCAAAGAAACAAAGGGTTACTATTTCTACAATCCTTCTGAGCAAAAAGTGTTTGTTGCTCGAACTGGTGTCTTTTTAGAGAAAGAGTTTATCTCTAAAGAAACTAGTGGGAGGAAAGTAGAACTTGAAGAAATTCAAGAACAACAAGGAGACATCGAACCTGAAATGGAACCTGAACAGACACCACAAGATGTTGTGGTTCAAGAGTCTGTTCCTGTAGCACAGAGCCCACGTAGGTCTGGTAGGATTCGGCGTGAGCCTGAGAGATATGGATTTCTCATGACTCACACTGGTGATGTGATGCTCATGGATCAGGATGAGCCCACAACCTACCAACAAGCTATGTCGGGGCCTGACTCTGAGAAGTGGCTAGTGGCCATGAAATCCGAGATGGAATCCATGTATGAAAACCAAGTATGGACTTTGGTTGACCCACCTGAAGGGGTAAAACCCATAGGGTGCAAATGGGTTTTCAAGAAGAAAACTGACATGGATGGTAATGTGATTACCTTTAAGGGACGATTGGTTGCAAAAGGTTTCAAGCAAATTCATGGTATTGACTATGATGAAACTTTTTCACCAGTTGCTATGCTTAAATCCATCCGAATTTTGTTTGCTATTGCTGCACACTATGATTATGAGATATGGCAAATGGATGTCAAAACTGCATTCCTAAATGGAAAGCTACTTGAGGATGTGTACATGACACAACCTGAGGGTTTTGTCACTCCTGAGAATGCCAATAAAGTGTGCAAGTTGCAAAGGTCCATTTATGGACTGAAGCAAGCTTCTCGAAGTTGGAATCTTCGTTTTGATGAAGCAATCAAAGAGTTTGGTTTTATCAAAAATGAAGATGAACCTTGTGTCTACAAGAAGGTTAGTGGGAGCGCTATTGTCTTCTTGGTGTTGTATGTAGATGACATACTACTCATCGGGAATGACATTCCTGAGCTACAGTCTGTGAAGACTTGGCTAGGGAAATGTTTCTCTATGAAGGACTTGGGTGAAGCAGCCTATGTGTTAGGCATCAGGATCTATAGAGATAGATCTAGAAAGCTTCTTGGCCTAAGTCAAAGTACATATATTGACAAGGTGCTAAAGAGGTTTAGCATGCAAGATTCCAAGAAAGGATTCTTGCCCATGTCACATGGTATCACTCTTTCTAGATCTCAGTGTCCGAGTACACCCGAGGAGAGAGAGCGCATGAGTAAGATTCCATATGCCTCAGCAATTGGATCTATCATGTATGCCATGATATGTACTCGTCCCGATGTCTCATATGCTTTGAGCATGACGAGTAGGTACCAATCGAACCCCGGTGAGAGTCACTGGACAGCTGTTAAGAACATCCTTAAGTACTTACGAAGGACTAAGGATGCATTCTTGGTCTTTGGAGGTGAAGATGAGCTCGTTGTAAGGGGTTACACCGATGCAAGCTTCCAATCCGATAAGGATGATTTTAGATCGCAATCTGGTTATGTGTTTTGTATTGGTGGTGGTGCTGTGAGCTGGAAGAGTTCAAAGCAAGAGACAGTAGCTGACTCTACAACAGAATCTGAGTACATTGCCGCCTCTGATGCTGCGAAGGAGGCAGTTTGGATCAAGAAGTTCATCACTGAACTTGGAGTGGTTCCAAGCATTGCCGACCCGATAGAGCTCTATTGTGACAACAATGGAGCAATCGCACAGGCTAAGGAACCTCGATCTCACCAGCGATCCAAACACATACTCCGACGCTATCATCTCATCAGGGAGATCATCGAGAGGGGTGATGTAAGGATATGCAGGACTTCGACAGACAGCAACATTGCTGATCCATTGACAAAGCCCCTTACGCAGCAGAAGCATGATAGCCATTCTAGGTCCATCGGTATTAGATACATGGATGATTGGCTTTTAGTGCAAGTGGGAGATTGTTAGTGTTGTGCCCAAAAGGCCAATCATGAGATGATTGTATTTTTGCACATTGAGTCATGATATTTTATTAAGGCATTAATCCAGCAATTATGTTTGTTGTTTTGTTTCTGCGTAACTTAACAAACATAATTGTAACCCTAGAATAATGATATTCTTAAACGTCCCTAGTCTAGTATTATTGTGGAGCGGGTTGCAATAATACATAATGACTAGCATATGTGGAGACTAATATGAGATATGTAGTCTACATATGGGTACAAGTTGGAGAACTTGTGTACTGGACCGACCCACCATGAGAACACTACATGGATCGTTATATGAGTGTCATAAGTGATTCTCATAGTGATCATGGTATATGTAGTCCTTCGACCTAAGATCATCAAGGTTCCCTACATGTGAGTCACATACTTTGATACTTTCCTTTGTTGCTCGTAACTGAGTGAACTTGAAGGAGGTCATTGGGTATGTCACATATCATGCGGAGGGATTTGTATGATCAATATGGGATTTGTCCCTCCTATGTAGCTATACGAGAGTGACACATTCCATGTCTCGTGCTTAGTCTTGATATCTTGGACAAAGGGACAATGGCATATATCGGTGATGATCATAAAGGCACAACACTAACATGAGGGACTTCCACTAGAGACTCCTCAAGGTGCACCACTAGAGGTGCTATTTTGGAAAAAAAGTGTTGTAGAGGAGTCGCAACCGACCTTTGGGTCATTTGGGGCCTCTACAATAATATTTGTATCTTTTCCCATTGGCCAGCCTGTCAGCAATGCTTTTGTGCCTCCTCAAGTGCTCCATGGCGTGGCAACTCTTGTCTACAAAAAGAAAAGGAAAATTAGAAAGACCCCGATAAGAAAAACAAGCACAAGGATAGGCATAAAGCAAGTATGATTGTCAGAATCTTGGGCACCTCGTTTGCCTATTGAGGTTCTCTCATAGGCTTCTATCAGTGCCCCTTTCTTGCTAGGAGCCCAACAAATGGGGCTCCCCACATCAAGATAAGTTAAATGGGAACCACTAATCCCTGCCCATTTAAGGGTATTCTTCAAAATTTCTAGGATTAGGAACGACCACCCATAATTTTTTGTTCTAAACCACGGGCTCCAACCACATAAAAAGATTATGGTAGGACCTATGCCCCTTGGAGCCTTGGAAAAAGAGAGCCGCTTGATGTTGGGTTGCTAGGGGCCTCGATGAGTGCACACTAGAAGCCAAATTTTGAATTCCTCAAAGTAAAAAAAAAAAACTAATATTTCCAATCAGCCCATGACTCATTGGAAAAGATGAACGGGAAAGATTTTTTACCCCCATAGTTAACGGAGCCAATATAAAAGAAGCCAAATTCCTTCTTTAAATCCAATGTATAGAACTAGAGAAAAATATCCGAAAGAGGGTCCACCACCACCACATTGCAGGATATGATGAAGGCATTGATGTGGGTAAAAGAATTTACAGCTAGCTGAGATGGCGACACTTCGTAATGCTGGCATGGTTACTCCACCAGTGGCTGTAGGGGAAAATGAATCCAGGCTTAAAGCTAGGCCACAATGACTGTGAGAATGTTGGTCTCAACACTGGTATTTAGATGACTGCCATCCTTTATGGCCTGGGATTTCTTCAAGGTAGCCACCACCCCTATTAGGCCAGAAGAATTGCTACAAGTTCATGGCCAATGTGCCAGTAGTCAAAGATGTCATTGCTTTCCTCATCTCCTTAAGGTCAGGCAGGAAGGGCTCATTCAAGGACCCAACATCCATAGTAGTTCCTTTGGTGGCAGGATAAGTAGCATTACTGGCAGTAGTAAAAAGCTACTTGGAAAAACTAGAGGAAACAAGGTAAGGGTTGCCGCTAGGAAGAATGGGCGACCACCATGGAACGGTACAAACAGGAAGGAAAACCAAAAACCTAGCACCAAAGGCCCTACCCCAAATTAAAAAGGACTGGCAAAGAAAGAGCCAAAAAAATAATAAAAAAAAGAAAACTAGAGAACAAAATACCCTATTACCTAATCAAAATTTGAATAGAAGAAGTGCCTGGGAAAACAAGCACCAAGACAAAAAAAAAATGCCAATGGAGAACTCTACAAAAAACCTTAAGCAATGAAGATCAATAAAAGTGAGAAGGAAAACTCCAAATTGTAGTAGTGAAAATTAAACTGTAAAAGAGGAAGGGTAAAAACCCTAACTTATTTAGACAGGAATTGTCATAATTATGACAACCTTTCGAATAACAAGTGAATGTAGGCATATGGCCTGAATAGCCTAAAGAAGGTACAACCAGTCACTTTGTAACAAACCCATATCCCACTCGAAGAGATGTGGGCTGCTTTTTGTGGATATATAGGCTTAAGTTCTAGAACATAGGTACCTAGCGCTTATCCTTTTTTTAAGGATAGCCCGTGTGGTATGGGTAGGTGTTTCGTTGACCAATTCTAGACTTGGGTCATTATATACTTCTCTGATGAAGCATTAAATAGGCATCGTATCACCTCCCACGTGACTGTTATGCCAGCCCCACATCATGTATACATGATAGCTATCACCAACTCAACACTATGATGACATATCAGAATGTGTTTTTAAGAAGCTATTACAAGAGGCATTGTTTTGCCAAAACGAAATGACCTTTTGAGGCATCGTACCAAGAGAAAGACAATGTGGCCCCATAAAATGATGACATTCTGAAAAACACAATAGAACATTGGATGGATACAATAGCAAAGACCAATACCTCATTTTGAAAAAAATGTAAGGCTTAAACTCACTTTTTTACATGGGGAGTTATTGATATCACATGGGCCCAAAATGAGCCCATCTTAAGAGCCCAGGGAAAAATACTTAACAGGCATATTATAAAAGATCCATGAAAGCAAAAGCGGATTAGATAAAGAGGAAACTTAATAAACATGGAAACTAAATCCCTCTATCACGGGATCATTCTTATCTAAGAGGACTCCTATGATCTTATCAACTACCATATAAAGGGACTTCATTCACAAATCTTGAGGTATAGAAGATAATTAGTGTTCTCCTTACTACAGTTTCACACCTCAGAAAACTGACTTGATCATTGGAAAGTTTCCCTCGAGCAAACACCTCTTGGCTTTGACATGATCTTTGAGAATAGGATCTACCATTTACAATCTTCAATCTTCAAGCTTCAAGGCTGGTTTTTCCTGTTAGATTAATACTAATTTGGTTATTAGTAGTTAAAACTCCTTATGGATATTTCTGCCAAAGTAAATACCTACAAACTTCATGAATGACAACAACAACAACACTAAGAAAAATAGCAAGAACATAAATAAATTAAAAAGGTGAAGATAAAAAAAGCATAAGCAATTGAATCCTCATAACCAGGTTTAGATAAAAACAAAATAAAGAATCGTTTTAGAGCTAGATGAGAAAAAAAAGATGAAATTGAAAGTTTTTATATGATCAAATCCCAAAACTAAATCTACTACCTTGAAGGGGGTATAAGCATACATGTAACATCTAAAACTTCTTGCAACTCTATGGCAATTTTTTCTACAAAAATGAGTCAACAATTGATTACTAAGAACATGTGATGCTGGGTAAAAGAATGCTAAGAAATGATAATCACTTTAGACCTACGTCATCTATGATTGTGTTTCACATTCACATAACATGAACCAAATACAGCTTGTCTAAGTTAGCATAAGGAATTGAGAAATCAAACCTAAGATGGGCATCTTAATCAATATTAGCCATTCCCCTACATAATTTAGACTTAAGACTGAACCTAAATCATAATAAGTGGTTAACAATTTCCTAGAACAAATTTGCTTAGCCTTGTCAATGACTCCAGCAACAATTTTCAAATCCACATCCATAAATGGCAAAACCTCTACAGCTTTGCAAAGTTTACAAATATTCATATACCTGACATAGTTGAGCAAAGACCAATTTAAAATGAACAATACATACTATACAATAAAAAATGTATGATTCTTTAATTAACAATCACTTACTTGGTAAGGCCTTTGAGAGTAACATTATATTTTTTGAAGTATAGGAAAGCATAGAGTGATACACATACACACTATGTATTCCAAACTATTCCACAAGAAAACAAAAGAGAGAAAAAGAGAGATAGTTCCAAATTATTCATATTTTGAAGATTGAATTGTAAAGGAAAAACAAAAGAGAGAAAAAGAGATAGTTCTGAAAGATTGAACGTGACTCACTTGATTTGCTTGTTAATGGGTGCTTCACACTTGTCAAAGTATCTCTGTGAGTGAGAAAGACGCTAGTAATGATCAGGATGTGGACCTCTAAACTTTTGATCTCCTCAAACGGTTGAAAAACTACTACCTTTAAAACAATTTCACAGCTTCTGAAGTGGAAGCTGCCATAAGTTTCCTAAATTTTCTCAATGGCAAGCTCCCTATAGCAAAAATGCTAGATGATTTGGGAGTCATACAACCATATTCTATGGTGGCTCTTCGCTTGATTGGGATTTACAAACCTAAAATTGATATCAGAAGAGGACTATTGCCTTCTAGAGCAGCAAAGGAGGGAGGGAATTAGAGATTGCTATATTTTATGATGAGAGCAAAAGCTTTCATTTGTAATTTTAGACTAGATTATTTTGTCTTTAAATTGTATTTATATGAGTTATAAGTTAATTTAAATTTAATCTTATTTAGTTTATGTTTAATTTAAAATTTTGTTGTAAGTAAAAAAGGATGGCTTTGACTGCCATGATTATCATTGTATTGCTTGATTTGGTTATGGGTATTTTTGTTAGTGCAAATGCAAAAGGTTGTAGTTAACTTGCTAAAAAAAACCATCATATGTCAAGAGCACATTTCACCTGTTATGTGAAAAGTTTGTCGTATTTGATGGCTTGACATGGATGCTGAATTTTGCTTTGCTTGAGGGTAATTAAGTTGGTGGGTCATGGGAGGTGGGGCCAGGTAAATCACCTTAAGGTACGATGGGTTGAGCACCTCTCCACATTTTGGCATCAATTTCAAGTGGACTGACTGACCCACCCACCAAATCTGGTTTGATCAATGTTCCTTAATTATATCCAGATCAGCTTCTAAGGAAATCAACCAAAGGCTCATGTATAGGAGTCCAAGCCTTGGAATTTAGTAACGAGTCAATAGTTATGTCCCATATCTATGGTTTATGATTTAAGAGTACCCCTAACCTGGGTAAGTTAAAATATTGTCCACTAAAGTTTTAGTCAACATTGTGATCTTTAGTTTGGCCCAATAAACCCATCAACATTTATCAAGTTAGGTGAAATTTGAATTTATCAATTGTGATTCCGAAAAATTTTACATTTGGTTATATAAAAATAGGAAATCAAGTTATATATATTATGACTATATTCTAGTGATGAACTTAAATTTATTGTATATTAATAGTAATAGGAATTAAAAGCATATTCTTCAATTATATCACACAAAAGGTTCTCCATCTTTCTATGATATTACACTTTCATTCGTACAATTTGAAATTTTTCAAAATATGAAACAATCATATTATTTTCTGATGAATTGTAGGCAACCATGCTACCACTAATTTGTGCAATAATCATGAACATGAACTATTCATGAGGCATCATGAGCCTCATTTAACACTAATTATTGAGTTAATTAAAGCCTCTTTTAGGCTTTCAGTGTGGAGGAGGCATAAGGCAGCCTAGGAAAGTGGTTAGCAAGCAAGAAAAGTATAGGGAGTTGAGGGGTTGGTATTGTTCATAAACAATGTTGCTAGTGTTGGGTTTCGGGAGCCAAACAGTGCAGCGGAATTTAACCGAAACCCTCCAGGATCCAAGTGAAACGGGGTAAACCGGGTGTTCGAAAATTTTCATACCTAATTTTCAATTGAGATCTCTCACTCAACTGTAGATTTTCAATTGAGATCTCTCACTCAACTGTAGAGTCGAATCACAAAACCTGAACAGTTGACGTGTTCAGGCTCTCTATGGTATCCACACGAGCCTCTCGGGATCACCACGCTTCCACCACGTCCCGGTAGATGCGTTTATCTTACGCTCGCAGTGCTAGCTTGCGTCCTCTAAGGAATTGAAAGAGAAGAGTGCGGCTGTCTTTTTTGGAGGCTAGGGCAAGGAGACCTGCGAATTTCTCACTTAAAAGTTGTATTTATAGTGAGACTCAACTTCCAGGCCTAATGGGTTTCAAAGCCCTAATCCAATTAGGCTTTAATTTTGGGCTTAATAATGGCTCAACTCTTGGGCCCATTATTAATATGAAATTAAAGTGAAACCATAACCCAAATAATTAGCCCATGCACTCTAATGATCCAAATAGCTCTATGTGTGCGACCCAATAGGCTCTTACCACGTTGGCAATGATCATAAATCACATTTATGATCATAAGCAATGAGCGGTGTCTAGCAACACATCATTGCTACCCAAGTGACAAGATTGTCGATGATTCGACTAAACCTTTATGATCATCACCGATATATGCCATTGTCCCTTTGTCCAAGATATCAAGACTAAGCATGAGACATGGAATGTGTCACTCTCGTATAGCCCAATCTTTGGTTTCTTGATTACCGAGTAGACCAACTTAAACTGATGACATTGATATCGTATATCAACTCATCCGAGCATGGCCATGCATTTTCTAAGTCTCACTCTATCAAGGGGCCCGAAGATATCACTCCCGTTACATAGGAGGGACAAATCCCATCTTGATCATACAAATCCCTCCGCATGATATGTGACATACCCAATGACCTCCTTCAAGTTCACTCAGTTACGAGCAACAAAGGAAAGTATCAAAGTATGTGACTCACATGTAGGGAACCTTGATGATCTTAGGTTGAAGGACTACATATACCATGATCACTATGAGAATCACTTATGACACTCATATAACGATCCATGTAGTGTTCTCATGGTGGGTCGGTCTAGTACACAAGTTCTCCAACTTGTACCCATATGTAGACTACATATCTCATATTAGTCTCCACATATGCTAGTCGTTATGTATTATTGCAACCCGCTCCACAATAATACTAGACCAGGGACGTTTAAGAATATCATTATTCTAGGGTTACAATTATGTTTGTTAAGTTACGCAGAAACAAAACAACAAACATAATTGCTGGATTAATGCCTTAATAAAATATCATGACTCAATGTGCAAAAAATACAATCATCTCATGATTGGCTTTTTGGGCACAACACTAACAATCTCCCACTTGCACTAAAGCCAATCATCCATGTATCTAATACCGATGGACCTAGAATGGCTATCATGCTTCTGCTGCGTAAGGGGCTTTGTCAGTGGATCAGCAATGTTGCTGTCTGTCGAAGTCCTGCATATCCTTACATCACCCCTCTCGATGATCTCCCTGATGAGATGATAGCGTCGGAGTATGTGTTTGGATCGCTGGTGAGATCGAGGTTCCTTAGCCTGTGCGATTGCTCCATTGTTGTCACAATAGAGCTCTATCGGGTCGGCAATGCTTGGAACCACTCCAAGTTCAGTGATGAACTTCTTGATCCAAACTGCCTCCTTCGCAGCATCAGAGGCGGCAATGTACTCAGATTCTGTTGTAGAGTCAGCTACTGTCTCTTGCTTTGAACTCTTCCAGCTCACAGCACCACCACCAATACAAAACACATAACCAGATTGCGATCTAAAATCATCCTTATCGGATTGGAAGCTTGCATCGGTGTAACCCCTTACAACGAGCTCATCTTCACCTCCAAAGACCAAGAATGCATCCTTAGTCCTTCGTAAGTACTTAAGGATGTTCTTAACAGCTGTCCAGTGACTCTCACCGGGGTTCGATTGGTACCTACTCATCATGCTCAAAGCATATGAGACATCGGGATGAGTACATATCATGGCATACATGATAGATCCAATTGCTGAGGCATATGGAATCTTACTCATGCGCTCTCTCTCCTCAGTTGTACTCGGACACTGAGATCTAGAAAGAGTGATACCATGTGACATGGGCAAGAATCCTTTCTTGGAATCTTGCATGCTAAACCTCTTTAGCACCTTGTCAATATATGTACTTTGACTTAGGCCAAGAAGCTTTCTAGATCTATCTCTATAGATCCTGATGCCTAACACATAGGCTGCTTCACCCAAGTCCTTCATAGAGAAACATTTCCCTAGCCAAGTCTTCACAGACTGTAGCTCAGGAATGTCATTCCCGATGAGTAGTATGTCATCTACATACAACACCAAGAAGACAATAGCGCTCCCACTAACCTTCTTGTAGACACAAGGTTCATCTTCATTTTTGATAAAACCAAACTCTTTGATTGCTTCATCAAAATGAAGATTCCAACTTCGAGAAGCTTGCTTCAGTCCATAAATGGACCTTTGCAACTTGCACACTTTATTGGCATTCTCAGGAGTGACAAAACCCTCAGGTTGTGTCATGTACACATCCTCAAGTAGCTTTCCATTTAGGAATGCAGTTTTGACATCCATTTGCCATATCTCATAATCATAGTGTGCAGCAATAGCAAACAAAATTCGGATGGATTTAAGCATAGCAACTGGTGAAAAAGTTTCATCATAGTCAATACCATGAATTTGCTTGAAACCTTTTGCAACCAATCGTCCCTTAAAGGTAATCACATTACCATCCATGTCAGTTTTCTTCTTGAAAACCCATTTGCACCCTATGGGTTTTACCCCTTCAGGTGGGTCAACCAAAGTCCATACTTGGTTTTCATACATGGATTCCATCTCGGATTTCATGGCCACTAGCCACTTCTCAGAGTCAGGCCCTGACATAGCTTGTTGGTAGGTTGTGGGCTCATCCTGATCCATGAGCATCACATCACCAGTGTGAGTCACGAGAAATCCATATCTCTCGGGCTCACGCCGAATCCTACCAGACCTACGTGGGCTCTGTGCTACAGGAACAGACTCTTGAACCACAACATCTTGTGGTGTCTGTTCAGGTTCCATTTCAGGTTCGATGTCTCCTTGTTGTTCTTGAATTTCTTCAAGTTCTACTTTCCTCCCACTAGTTCCTTTAGAGATAAACTCTTTCTCTAAAAAGACACCAGTTCGAGCAACAAACACTTTTTGCTCAGAAGGATTGTAGAAATAGTAACCCTTTGTTTCTTTGGGATACCCAACAAAAAGGCATTTTTGAGATTTGGGCCCTAGTTTGTCAGAGGATTGACGTTTCACATAAGCGTCACAGCCCCAAATCTTCATAAAAGACAAATTGGGATGCCTCCCACTCCATATCTCATATGGTGTCTTTTGAACCGATTTAGATGGAACTCGGTTTAGTGTAAAAGCGGCTGTCTCTAGAGCATGTCCCCAAAAGGAGTTTGGAAGGTCAGCTTGACTCATCATAGAGCGAACCATGTCTAACAGAGTTCGATTTCTCCTTTCAGATACACCATTCCATTGAGGTGTACCTGGTGGAGTGAGTTGTGATACTATACCACACTCCTTCAGATAGTCAAGGAATTCTCAGTCCAAGTACTCTCCACCTCGATCTGATTGAAGCACTTTAATACTTTTCCCGAGTTGATTCTCTACTTCATTCTTGAATTCTTTGAACTTTTCAAAGGATTCTGACTTGTGTCTCATGAGATACACATAGCCATATCTGCTGAAGTCATCAGTGAAAGTAATGAAGTATTGGAAACCTCCTCTAGCTTGTGTAGACATAGGGCCACATACATCACTATGTATGAGTCCTAGTAAGTCATTAGCCCTTTCACTTTGCCCTGTGAATGGGGCTTTGGTCATCTTGCCCAACAAACATGACTCACATGTCTCATATGATTCAAAATCAAATGAGTCCAAGAGTCCATCCTTATGGAGCTTGGATATGCGGGTCTCATTTATATGGCCCAAGCGACAGTGCCAGAGATAGGTCGGGTTCGAATCATTTAATCTGACCTTCTTGGTATTCACATTATAGATTGGATCTTCGAGGTCTAGAACATACAACCCATTGCTAAGTTGAGCACTACCATAAAAGATTTCATTCAAATAAATAGAACAACATTTGTCCTTTATTATAAATGAAAAACCTTTCTTGTCCAAACAAGAAACAGAAATCAAATTTCTACTAATAGTAGGCACAAAGTAGCAGTTGTCTAATTCTAAAACTAATCCACTAGGTAAAGTGAGAACATAAGTCCCTACGGCTAAGGCAGCAACCCTTGCTCCATTTCCAACACGTAGGTCCACTTCACCTCGGGCCAATCTTCTACTTCTACTTAGATCCTGCACATTTGCACAAATGTGAGATCCACATCCAGTATCCAATACCCAAGATGAGGAAGTAGAAAAGTTAGCCTCTATAACAAAAATACCTGAAGTGGAAGTCTTACTTCCCTTTTCCTTAGCAAGTTCTTCAAGATAGAGCTTGCAGTTGCGCTTCCAGTGTCCAGGTTGCTTACAATGGAAGCACTCCCCTTCCTTTGCCACACCACCCTTTGGTTTCAGTGCAGCTGAAGAAGAACTAGCATTGGACTTTCCATTAGCTTTATCCTTCTTCTTGTTGGCTTTTCCCTTTCCCTTGCCCTTTTGAACCATCAAAATGGGCTTAGCCTTCTTAAGGTTTTGCTCAGCAGTTCTCAACATGTTGAGCAATTCAGGAAGGGACTTGTCAAGGTCGTTCATGTTATAGTTCATGACGAACTGACTGTAGCTTTCAGGCAACGATTGCAAGACTACATCGATAGCCAACTCTTTCTGAAGAGCAAATCCCAAATTCTCAAGATTCTCAATGTACCCAATCATCTTGAGCACATGAGGACCCACGGGACTTCCCTCAGACATATTGCACTGAAACAATGCCTTAGAGGTCTCAAACCTCTCATGCCTAGCTTGCTCTTGGAAAAGCATTTTGAGATGTTCGATCATATCGAACGCCCCCATGTTCTCATGTTGCTTCTGAAGCTCAGATTCCATGGTAATAAGCATGAGGCATGCAACATCCAAAGCATCATCAGAATGCCTCTTGTGAGCATCCCTTTCAGCTCTTGGAGCAGTGGCAGCAGGCTCATTCGGAATGGGCTGCTCTAGGACATAAGCCTTTCTCTCTTGCTTGAGGACTATCCTCAAGTTTCGGTACCATTTGAGAAAGTTGGTCCCATTCAGTTTTTCCTTCTCAAGGATCGATCGCAACGAAAGTGTCGATGTGTTTTGTGCCATGGTTATCTACAACAGTAAATATGCAGTGTAAGAGTCATGTATTTTAATTCATTTAATAAGGACTTTTATTAAACGATACTCCCACTATTTTCCTCAAAATAATAACCCTCGATATTATTTCGGAACACCTCGGCGCTAAGGTATTCTAGTGGGCCAAGATCCATATTTGACCACAACCTGAGTCAGCTTTGGCTTTTCTCTCAAGTTACAGCTATTTAGGTAGGCAACTCCTTGCCAATTGCATCTTATGCAACTCTTGGATAGTTGGGTGAACAACACTTGTCCAAGCTCATCTCATGAACTTAAGCCCAACTCTATGCCTCTAAGTCCCTAATCCTATTAGGATGACTTAGTTAAGTCGAACCCAAAGTTAGCAGTTTGGATATCACTATTATCCCATCGCGCCTTACCAAGATGAACATAGGTGCTTTGCTTTGGCAAACCCACCTAATGTTGATCAAAGTCTTGACGAGTGCCAACATTTGGAAGGCATCACATTTAATGACTTAATATTTGTTTGAGGGATTTTTTTCATTTTGATCTCACCAATATGTTATCTCCGGTTGTCTTATACATGCATCACATACAAATATAAAACATGCATCTCATGCTTACAAGAAAGTAAATGTGACATGGTTATAGCCCAAACTATGCGATATTCTCAAGCCAATGAGAATATCATAAAAGCCTAAGAAAAGAAAAGAGTCTTCACAAGCTCCTTATCTTCCTTTCTTGGCTGCCCTTTTGTTGTCATCTCCTTGGACATGCCTCCTTGGATGATCCTTAGACATACAACCTTGGATGATCCCATAATGCACCATTACATCAATAATAGAAACCTCGAGTTACATCCGAGGGGAGTAAGGTGAGAAGAGAATGTACAATGAGAGTGATAAGAAAAGGCACGACTCGCAGGCCGTATTTACAAGTACAACCAATCAAGGGCTATAACCATGCACCATGCTTCAAACACCAATCAGCATATCATGTCAAATCTCATTCAACAAAGATGCATGCCAATTTTCGCGCGTTGATTAACCAGTTTTTATTTATGTGGCGCTTTGCATACGGCGGTCCCGCTGGCCGGTCAGCGGGCGGTGGTTCCGCTGACCGGTCAGCGGACGGGGTCAAGGGGAGCCGCCCTTGCGGGGGGTTGCGTGGGGGGCAGCGCCCCCCGGCGCAAAAAATTGTCTTACAATTGCTTAGCCCGAAATCTTCTATTTCGAGAAAGTAGGCACCCGAGACTCCTCTATTCGAGCCACCAAAAATACCTTACTTTACTTTTGGTGCCCGAACAGGCTGAATCCGAACAAAGCTAGGGTTTTTGCAACTATTGCAAGAATCCTAATCCATATAGGTATCTCATACCATTCAATTTCGGGTTAATCTCATTAACCAATTTGTGTCGTTTCTTCATATATCTCATATGTTCATTACGAATTCCAGTTTCATGCATCTTGAATCAATCTAATTAATCATGGCCGAAAAGCAACCGAACACATAGCATCATGCGATTCAACACTCAATCCCGATTTAGGGTTTCACCAGTAGCTCTGATACCACTGATGGGTTTCGGGAGCCAAACAGTGCAGTGGAATTTAACCGAAACCCTCTAGGATCCAAGTGAAACGGGGTAAACCGGGTGTTCGAAAATTTTCATACCTAATTTTCGGTTGAGATCTCTCACTCAACTGTAGAGTCGAATCACAAAACCTGAACAGTTGACGTGTTCAGGCTCTCTATGGTATCCACACGAGCCTCTCGGGATCACCACGCTTCCACCACGTCCCGACAGATGTGTTTCTCTTGCGCTCGCAGTGCTAGCTTGCGTCCTCCAAGGAATTGCAAGAGAAGAGTGTGGCTGTCCTTTTTGGAGGCTAGGGCAAGGAGACCTGCGAATTTCTCACTTAAAAGTTGTATTTATAGTGAAACTCAACTTCCAGGCCTAATGGGTTTCAAAGCCCTAATCCAATTAGGCTTTAATTTCGGGCTTAATAATGGCTCAACTCTTGGGCCCATTATTAATACGAAATTAAAGTGAAACCATAACCCAAATAATTAGCCCATGCACTCTAATGATCCAAATAGCTCTATGTGTGCGACCCAATAGGCTCTTACCACGTTGGCAATGATCATAAATCACATTTATGATCATAAGCAATGAGCGGTGTCTAGCAACACATCATTGCTACCCAAGTGACAAGATTGTCGATGATTCGACTAAACCTTTATGATCATCACCGATATATGCCATTGTCCCTTTGTCCAAGATATCAAGACTAAGCACGAGACATGGAATGTGTCACTCTCGTATAGCCCAATCTTTGGTTTCTTGATTACCGAGTAGACCAACTTAAACTGATGACATTGATATCGTATATCAACTCATCCGAGCATGGCCATGCATTTTCTAAGTCTCACTCTATCAAGGGGCCCGAAGATATCACTCCCGTTACATAGGAGGGACAAATCCCATCTTGATCATACAAATCCCTCCGCATGATATGTGACATACCCAATGACCTCCTTCAAGTTCACTCAGTTACGAGCAACAAAGGAAAGTATCAAAGTATGTGACTCACATGTAGGGAACCTTGATGATCTTAGGTCGAAGGACTACATATACCATGATCACTATGAGAATCACTTATGACACTCATATAACGATCCATGTAGTGTTCTCATGGTGGGTCGGTCCAGTACACAAGTTCTCCAACTTGTACCCATATGTAGACTACATATCTCATATTAGTCTCCACATATGCTAGTCGTTATGTATTATTGCAACCCGCTCCACAATAATACTAGACCAGGGACTTTTAAGAATATCATTATTCTAGGGTTACAATTATGTTTGTTAAGTTACGCAGGAACAAATCAACAAACATAATTGCTGGATTAATGCCTTAATAAAATATCATGACTCAATGTGCAAAAATACAATCATCTCATGACTGGCTTTTGGGCACAACACTGACAGCTAGTTTTTCTGCTTGATCGCTATGTTTTCAGTTCCTGGGTTATATATCTTTTTTTTTATTTTAGTCTGTAAATTCTATCTGTTTGTCATTTTGGTCCCTTTTCTCCTTTTTTTTTTTTTTAATTTTAACTTAATTAGTCTTCATTTGATCCTAAAACTTCACCTTAGGTTTTTTTATCAATGTTTATATATCATTTTTTTGGGAAGGTTATTTTTATTTTCTAAGTAAAACCTTTGTTCAGTATGGTCACTATCTTTTGAGATAGTTATTTCTGTTATAATTTTTCATTTTAATGGATTTTTTTCATTAATCGTTAAACCCGCGTTGGATTGGTAGAAGTCTAATATTTCATCTATTCATCCCTAAATTTATTGTTTAATGAATTTTTTGCTGTATTTACATTAAATACTACAATGAATTAGACCATCACAATGCATGGATAAAAAAGAAAACTCATACAGTATATGCTAAATAATAGTTAACTTTCACTGTAGATCTATAGTAACACGGTTTTTGGCCAATTATGAATAGTAACCTAGCCTAGTTGGGATGTGCCTAAAATAAAAAATATAAAATGCCAAAAAGGTCTCCATAACATCACACGTTATCTTTTGAGTCCTCATAGTTTTCTTTTAGACAATTGGCTCCTTGATTTATAGTATTTGAGTCTCTAAAATATTGTTCTATAGTCCTAGACCATAAATTTTGCTTATTTATAATAAAGTGCCTGAACAATAAATTTTCATTGCAACGATCCACCTAGTTATACCTTATTTAGAAGGAAGAGACAAAATATTCCATGTGGAATTAGTGCTTCTAATGTTGAGTAAAAGCTCAATTTTAGCAAGTGAAAAATTATTTTTTTCAAAAAGAGTAGTATTTATGTACACTAGGCTTATGACATAAACCACCCTACTACTATATTTATATATAGATTCTAAACAACCTAAACTATAAAAACTGACAATTAGGCCATTTTGGCAAACGTGCTACAACTTCTACCAAAGTACGAATCATGCTATCAAATATTTATACTTCTCCGTGAAACACAAATTTTAAAATCGCTAAAACTTCTTGAACCACCTCTCCAAAACCACTTTGCTCTCACAAAACCAACTTATCTGATCACGATTTCCACTTTCCAACATTGATTTGGCTTCACAATCTCTGTGCTTTGCACTACTTTGTTTGATTTCTCCAATGGCAAGTTGCTTTGTGATCTATTTGATTTCTATGAGGTGTTTCTACCATTGTGATTTATGTGATTTTTTGGCACAACTTTTGACAAGAAATTTCCTTGCAAATGTCAACCTTGAATGACAATTTGATGTTACAGCAAAAATTGTAAGTTTGATTTGTTCCTTTCTCTATTGTGCATATTTCAATGTGAGTTGTGATCATCAAACCGTAACCTGTGATTTCGTGTTCTCCTTTCTAATCTGTCGTATTAGTGGTGCAGAGGTGAAATTCATGATTTGAAGAGGAAGATGACGGACATTGAGCAAGAATCTCAAAAAAACATCAAGAAGAAAAAATCGAGCAATCCAGAAGTTAAAACATTTAAAAAATTAACTTTGAATCTAATACAAAAGAAACTACTCAAAAAATCACCAAAAAGTAGATAGGCAAGGATGGATTTGAAGTTCATATATGTTCATTAATTTTTTTTTTGGTAATCAAAATAAAAAACAAAGAGAAAAGATAACCTACTAGAGTGTTTGCCTCTTAAGGCTACATAACAAACCTACCGGAACAAACTGACTCTTCCTAAAGATCTTCACTTGATGCGAGAACTTGTGTCTAGCACTGCAGAGTTTGAGATAAACGTCTTTAGGGATTAAAAGTGGCCTCTTGATCATGAGATAGATAAACTAGAGAACAAGTTTTTTGTCACTTTGTGTAAAGGTAGGAATCCTTTAATTGTTGTTGCTTAAACCTAGTCCTTTGAACAGTTTGTTGGTGCTCATGAAGGACTTCTCCAACCTTTACTTAGGGTTGACTACTAAGAACTATGGAAGACTTCGACTCCATAAAGGATGCACCAAAGGTAGAAGAGGGATCTTGACCTTATCAAGGTTGGAAAAGTCCATAAGCTTCTTGGTGATTTCCTTTGTCCTTTAAGAAAACTTCAGCTTTTTCATCTTCCTTTTCTTCTTCTTAATGTCATGAAAAATTCATTGATGTGCTTGAAATTGAAAAGTATCTTGATCTTGATCTTGAATCTGATTTTTTTCATACTTTTAAAAACTTGCACGTGAGGGGTTATATGGAAGTAACGAACCTTGGACTGTGATGATGATGTCTCTTTCTTCCTAGTGTCAAGGCAGTCACCTTGACCCTCAAATATGAGTTTTTTCTTATTCTTTTGTCGACCTTGTGGGTGAGTATCAATATGAGACTATGCTTGAATGAGAGAAATGACTAGATGAATATTGGCTTGAAATCATTATGGTATGTGAAGAAGGTGCTTGAATAGCAGAACACATTAAGCGTTCATTAGAGTGTTGAGTGGTGGAATTTGTTTGGATTATATCTTGAACATATCAACTCACTTAGGCTAGAATAGTTGTATGAGAAAGAGGCTTGTGACAAGGAGAATGTTGATGAGTAGATGAACCACATTTCAAACAAATACGACATTTCTTCTCCTTGCAGAAGTAAAGCCAATTTCCTTCATTATGTGACATGGGAACTATTATAGCTAATTTATTGGCAAACAGAAGTTTACCATTATCAATAGAAGCCAATGAAGTAGTAGGTATGCTGTTTCTTGAGAAGGAAATTTTCCTCTGGTTAACCGATCCCTTAAGCATCTCTAGTTCATTTATGAGATTCTAATTCTTGCTTTTCAATTCATCCAAGAGCATTTAAGATGTCTAAACTTTAATTTACATTCATCATGTTGTTATGAGAAATGTAATAGTTGTTGAAGAAGGATAGAGTTGTGATTCTCAAGTTGGAGACTTAGAGCCTCAACTTTTGACACTTTGGATACAAGTTTTAGCTCATGTTGCTTGAATTGATTTTTAAGAGATGAAATTTCATTCTCCAATATCAAGATTCTTGAAGACGTCTTTGATTGTTTTGGAGAGTAATAGTCTAGAAGAAAGTGTTTCTCAATCATAACTTTGAAAATCTCAAGAAAGCTAGGCACTAGACTGGTAATCCCAATTGATAGCTTTTGACTAGCCAACACATCAAGAACTATATTCTTAAGCCCAAATAATTCAGCCATGACATTGTCCCAATCCCTTGCAACTACATTGGAGGAAAATGATGATGGTGGATTGGCTAACAAGTCTCCAACTTGAAATAGATCTCCAAAACCCATATCAAGGAAATCTTCATAATAATGGTGTAAGTATTGTAATGGCTTCTTTCCTTTTCCATGACTAGGAATGGACTTTGAAGATGAAGAGGCTCTATTGTAGACCGAGACTTTGTCAAATTAAAAATTATAGCAAAAAACAACAATAGAGCAGCCTACACTGAACTAATAATAGAAACACTAGAAAGAACAAATGTTGCCCGACACTAAAGGACAAACACTAATGAAAACCTATAGTATACCAACAACCAAAATCATCAATAGAGGTAAATCTTAAACTTGGGGTAACAACAATTAAAGCAAAGAAAAAGGCTATTGAATAGTGAAGGAGAAAAAACTAAGACAGCTTGAAATAGGATTTCAAACAATCATTAGATGCAAAATGGAAGGCAAACACAAAGAAAAACCTAGTGAGTAGAGAAAGACATGCTACGAATGGGTGAAGAGGAAAAGAGACCAAACAAAAAAACACTGAATAAAAAATTAGAAGAACCTTAGAAATTGGGCGAAATCAATTTAAGGTTGATACAAAGCAAAGAAAAGAGAAAAAGAAATAAAAAAAAACAGATGACTTAATAAGTGGGTCAATTAGCGGTAGCGAGGGGTGAAAACTAATCAATGGCATCCATCACCATCACTGGTTGCACACATTAGGGCTTTGTCTTTATAGAATGAAGCTGTCTTTTTTCTTAGCCTTTTCTTATTACTAGTTATATGTTCCTTATGTAACTAGTTTCATAACCTGTTTAACGGACAAGAAATTTGGTCATATAGGGACATCTGATACGATTATTAGGTGCAAGGAATATTAAGTATTTCATATGAACACAAAAGTACATAGTGTTGCATCATACATTTGTATTGGTTAGGCAAGAAAGTCAGATAATATAAGGATCTTCTATCTTTGGAAACTTTGCAACAACATTAAAGTTTTCTACTAACTTAATCCTATGACCATAAGAAGTGTAAGTAACATGGGGAACAACGTTGGTGTTTAGGTGAAGTGTAAGTAGAGTATGAATGCATGGAGCTACATAAATAAAGATGTGATGCAGGGAAAGATGTACCGGTCATGGGCTACTATAATCTAATATACAAAATCAGCATACATAGCTAGAGCTGTAGATGGTGAGGGGGGTCATTTAATTTCAACCTGTTGGAAATTGTGTTTAAAATATCTGATTTGATTATAGTTTGTAGTAATTAGTATATGTACATTTAATAGCATCCTTATAAAGCTAAAGCAATGTCAAGTTCAGGAGTTGATGCTGTGTTAACACAGTGTTGCATAGAATTATGAGAATTGGAAGGGCCTGGGCGACTATAAGATGACAAGGGAGGAATATGAGTAACCAATAATAGTAAGTAATGTGTGGAGAAAGTAGATTAGTATTTATGACATATAGATGAACAGATTGAGAAGGGAAATGAAAAGGAATGGTGTCTATGCAGGAAATGGATAAGAATTTAAAAAACCATACAAGTTATTCCTTCAGTTGAAATGCAAGGACCTCTTCATTGTAGTTAATCAAGAGAAACTTCCTTAGAGTGAAAGGGGGAGATGGGTTTTGGAAGTTAAATGAAGAAAGTTCAAACTCAAGAATAAGGTCTCGATTGAGTGACTACTGAAACCGTTCCTTAAGCTTTGTAGGTCCATCAGCCTTTAGAATTTGAACAGATAATCCAACATCTGATATAGTGCGATGAAGGTAATAAATAGTCAAGTTATGTAATGCAACAATAGGAGATGTAAAGATTAAGGTTAATGAAAGAGGTAAGAACCGATTGTTCCAAGGAACGGAGAACTGAAGTAGAGGAACCAAAGAAGTCCACAGCCACCGAGTCAAGCATCATGAGAAAAAGGCTGCGTGTAGAGTCAAACACTGTAACAGTTGCCTTATGTTGCATAAATGATGTCCAGTTGAAAGTGTTGCACTATTCACAGAAATAAGTTGACTTTATGGGGTCAACTTTTTTAAAACACGTTTTACAAGCAAAATACCACCACAATTGATCAGTAAGAAGCTTTGAAATGGTTGCATGGGTAGAGTATATATTGTCTTATTTTAAAATTATGGTGGTGGTGTTAAGGGCAAAGTATGTAGTTACAATGTATAAGTGTAAATGAGATGTAAGGGGCATAACTTACAAGTAAGGGAAGCAAATCCTTTACTTTTATAATAGTTCGCTAGCGACCATAAACCAGCCTTAGTTTAGTCAGCTGTTTAGGCATGGAGGGGATGTAGTCATGAACAACATCAGCTCCGATGGATGGCATAGTATGAAGGAGGGAGGTTTTTTCAACAAAACCAAGAAATAAAGTATATACGTTCAGAGTGAAAAGGGAAAAGGAGAACAACAATAGGGTGTGGAAAAGTCATATGAGCGATGAAATTTTTGCAGTTCGCTAATTTCAAAATTAACATATACTTTTGTCCATGATGTTTATGAAAGGTTGTACTGCCTTGTAGTGTGATAATAAAGTTAATGAATGTATTAACGTAAGAAAATTGAATAGGAAATAATTATATTTCAGTAAACTACATACCTTGAAATAAGTTGAAAGGCGTTGATTTTATAACCAAGATATAAGTTGTTGGGGTGCCCTTTAATGTGGTGTAGTCAACCAAATTTGCTTATGCTCCCTAAAGAGTTATATCAATCATGGACCCACTAAATAAAAATGCGGCATGTAAAAAATAAGAAAATTGAAGTTAGTAGGCAACACACGGAGAATTAAAGTGAGTACAGTATAAGTAAGAAGCAGAACCTTATATTTTCAAGTGTGATAATCCGCATCTTTGTAGATGCCCCATTAGATCTTACAATATCAATGGTGTCACCCAACATAGTGAGCTTCCTAACAACATCTATGATACAAAAGAAGTCTGGAGTTGGTTTGTTAAGTGTAGTCAAACTTTAATTATAATATGGTAAGTGTGGAGAGTTATACCACATAGCTGAACATTTTATGGGTGTCATAGGTGAATCTGATCGAAAGGGACAAACTTGAATTTGTGTTGAATTTGATCATCTAAAATGAAATGAATTACTTAAATTTGAGGTCTTCAAAAGGATATTGGGCAAAATCCATTCCATAAAAATCTTTTGAACCTAAATTCATAGGAGACTTATCCTTGATGTGTTCATCTGAGTCTGAATCGAACTAAGTAGCAAAATCCTGAATCATCTTCTTGTAGTCTTCTTTTGATGTAACTTGGAGGAGTATGTTGAATCTTTGCAACAATTGGATGATTATTCAACCATTGAACAATTATAGTTTAATTAGCTTGAGTCTTTTGAAATGTATCCCACCACTTGATTTGGAATTCTCTTGGAAGAAGGTTCATTCATTACCTTTTCTGTCAATAATGAATGTCCAAGAGGTGATCCAGGCAATTTTAATGTTTATGAAAAAGTTTAGGAGTCTATTAAGGAAAAGTGGGTGAATCTGGATATTTCTTCAGATATTTAGAAAATCCTTTTTTGACTGAATCTAGAATGGCTTTTCTGGTGAAACCAAAATGATCCCATTAATCCCAAAACCAATTTGGGAATTTATGATTAAAATTTTTATGAAAAAAACCATGAATGAGTATAATTTCTAATGAAAAAGATATTAGACTAGACATTTATGTAATCAAAATAATTATAAAAGGGAATTTTTGAAGGAAAAGAAAAGTTTTTGAAACTGTAAATAGGCTGGCTAGTCAGAGGGATTGAGAACCTTATCAATTCTACATTTTGAATAGGCTATTTTTGTGGGGTCTTTCTAATCATAATTATGAGTCAATTCAATGGAATCTATGTCTGTGAGAATTTGTTCATAGAATCCTCTAGTTTTGAGAGGTTGTTCTAGATTAAACATGAATCCTTTGGGAAAAATGTTTTGAATGATATGGTCTTAATTATTTTAAATTTGTAATTCTTGAGAATTATTGTATTCTAGTTCCAATAATAATATTAGAAGCTTTTGATTCTTGGAATAATAGATAGAATTAGTCCTTTTTTTTTAGTTTGCAAAGAGAAGGACATCTCCTTAGAGGACGATGCTTCTTTTGAATCATTTTTTCTTCTCTCAGGAAATTTGAAGAAGGTTTTGATTTTGGGGTTTCAGGAGAAAAAACTACAAAAGAATTCTTAGCCACTTTGTTTTGGAGTGGTGATGAAGGCTTTGTATTCATTTTGGGGCGTTGAAAGTTTTCTTAATCTTTCCATGCAAAAATTCATGGGCTAAAAAATTAGGAAGATTATTTGAAATTTCTTTAATATGTTCAATCTCAAAATCAAAATTACTCAAAAGAGCTTGCCATCTCACAAGAATCTATGTAGAAACCAAAATTTTGACATCCTTTCTTAAAATCTATTTGGCAAATTTACAATCAATGCATACCAATTTTTTTTTCATATATAAATCATCTTCAAATTTTGTAATACATAAAACAACTGAACGAATTTTTCTTAATAGTACTATAGTTATTCTGAGTATTATTCCAAAATCGTGAATGAAATCTAACTAGACTATCTTTAGATTGGTTTGGGAGACGTTTTAGGATTCCATCGTAGCCTATATTTGAAGCATCTGTTTCTACAATCAGAAAAGCTTCAGGGTGAGGAAGACTTAGACATGAGAGAAATTTAATTTTTTATTTTATTAATTTAATAATTTTTGTTTGTTCATTAGACCATGTAGGAGGATCTTTTTAAGTCGTAGATGTAATAGCTTACAAATGATTTTTACATCTTTAAAGAAATCTGACATATAGTTCAGACATCCTAGGAACCTTTGTAACTGGTTTTTGTCTTTTTTTTTTTGTTATCTGGGAATTTTGAGGTAAACTCTAAAGTTCTTGATATAGGTGTAATAATCCCTTGATTCACTGTATGACCTAAAAATTTTGCATGAGTATGAAATAATTTCATTTTAGACTATGAGACTAGTAATCCATTTTGTTTAACTATATGGTAAATTTTTTCTAAATGAATAAAGTGTTGTTTTATCAAATCTGAATAAATTAGAACATCGTCTATGTAAACAATTGAAAAATATTGTATTGGGGTCAAAATATCATTCATTATATTTTGGAATTCTGAAGGTGCATTTTTTAATTCAAAAAGCATTAGTTTATATTCATAATGCCCAAATGATATATTGAATCCAATTTTATGCTTATCTTTTTCATTTACTTGGAGTTGCCAGAATTCCAATTTCATATCAAATTTCAAACATTTCTTTGCACTCTGAAATTTTTTTTTAATAAATCTTTTTTATTAGGAATCAAATATCTTATCCATTGTAAAACTTTGTTTAATGGTTTATAATTTATTACTAGTCTTGGAGCTCCTCTTTCTATTTCTACTGTGTTCATAATACATAATTTTTCTAATTCCTCATTCATATGAATTGCTTTTGATTTTGTAGGGATAAGTTTTTCATCAAATTCTTTAATATATGGAAGACCTACTATATGTGTCTTTCTGTTCCAGAACGCATTAGCGACTAGGGCACAAACATCTTGAGCAAACTTCTGTTCTATTTGCATTATTTTTTTCCGAATGGAAGGATCCTAAAGTTGAGTTTCTATATGAAAAAAAATTATTTCTTGGAAAAAAAATTTGCAATATTTTTCTTTATTTTGTATCATATTTATTGATTGAATAAATGAATCTTAAAGAAATGACTTTTTTCTTGAACTCAAAAGGTAAAAGGAAATGACAGATCTCTTCCCATTGCATTTGATTTTATCTCAAAAGGAGTCACATGAAATGAATATAAAACGGTTACAAATGGAGTTCCTATGACAATATTAGTATTTTGGTTTTTTATTAAAAAAAAGGCATTTTAAAGCAAACTCCTGAATTACAAACCTTTACATTACTTAATTTATATTTTAAGTGTAGAACTATTAGCAGAATGAAGTTCTTCAGTAGTTTTTTCATAAAATTTTTCTAGGCATGATTCATTTTTTAATACAATTTTGGTCTGCTCTGGTATCTACTAAAGTTTTCATCTTAAAGTGATATTAATTATTAACTACTAAATCTATTGAAACATACCATTTGTGTTAATGAATTTTTGAAATTAGATTTATAAATTCTTCACTTTTTTTCACCTGAATTACTATTCATTTATTTTTAGGTTCTTTAGAAGTTGACTCTTTATTTTCTCCTTTCATTAAAATTTCTTGCAAATCTATTTCTATTTTTTTTTCCCTAAAATCTTAATTTTCTAATTTAAGATCTTGAATTTTATTTTTAATTCCTTTTTACTTCTTTATGATGATCTTGAATAGTGGGAGCCCTTTTTATTTTGAATCTATCTAAAATTTCTGAAAATTTATATGGTTCTACATATGAACTTTTGTTTTCTTGGACAATCAAATCTCTTAGCTTTTCTAATGATTCTTTACAAACTTGAAGGTCTTCTATTTTCATAATCATTTCATACAATTTTTGTATATATAATTTGGTGTATATAATTTGGTCAGGAAGACATCTTCCTTTCCAAATAGATGATCCACAATCATTTTGTGTATATAATTTGGTCAGGAAGACATCTTTATACCATATAAAATTATGAAGTTTTGGACATGTTAAATTAATCAATGTTTCTGAGCTCCTAGCTTGAAGTTGATTTAGATCTCCTATAAATGCTCTAGTTATTCCAAATATTAAAGTATTGACAGAATCAGGTATAGTGGTTTGAGCTTGTTGACCATTTTCTTCTTTAATTATTTCTTTTGTAGCAGTCTACAACTTTTCCTTTTGGTCTGGTTTTATATCATAACCCCACCAACCTTTTAATTGGCCAAAAAATTCTACTACTAATAATTTCGTTGTTTGAGGGACTATTTTTCCTTCAAATTTATAAGCAATGGCAACCATAGTCATTTCTTGAAGTATAGTGAGTATTTGATATTCACTACATCCATCAATATTCCATTCTAAAATTCCAGTACGATTATAAACAACTTGACTCATATAAGGTTCTTCATATTGTATATTAGGAGGAGTTGGTCTTGGATAATAATTTTTTGTCATTTGAATACGCTCAGTGTCTATTCCTAAAATTTTTATTATAACATTAAGTTCATCTTGAAATTATTTTTCTAATAGTTTTATATTATTTCCTGAAGATATCATATTTGTTGATTTTCCTGAAGTTGAAGGTTTGTCTTTAAGAGATAAGGATTTTAACTAATTTTGAATATCTTTTAACAGGTCATTATTACTTATTTTAATATCTATATCTAATTCAAATGGTTTGAATAAAGGTTGCGACAATTTAAAATAATTACTTTCTTGAGATTCTAATTTTTTGTCTTCCTTTGGAAACAAAATAAGAAGCAAAAGCTTTAGTGCTATTGGAAGTTTTAATGTCATTAACTACGAATTCAATTCTATTTACTTGTTTTGATATAGTAATCAGGGATTGTTTTGTATAATTATTTTGACTTTTAATATTAATTATATCTCTTTTGCTGATAAGTTCATCTTCTGATGCACAAAAGTTTGTTTAAAAGGACTAGCAACCAATTTTGTACTTCAAAAATAAATGATTCTTTTGGAGGATGAACAAAAATGACTTTCTTATTATTGGAAGTAGTCCAAGTTCTAGTAGTTTGATTTATTGGATTTATATTTGAAAAAGGGAAATCAATTCTATGATTTGAAGAATAAATTGGAAATCATGTGAAAAAAGCAATATTTGTGTTTAATTGTCTCATATTTTCATACCATTAATTCTCAGGACTTTCAAAATTATTAAAAACCATTCACATTTTTCATTATTTGTAATGTCAAAATAATCCTTTTTCAGTAATTCTTTGTCAATTTCAAAATCATATAGAATTATATTGATTGCAGAATAAAACTCCATTTGGGATTGAGTTGGTGATAATTGAGTAGAGGCATTATCATCATCATCATCATCATCATCTAGTTGATTGTTTATTTCAAAATTTTGAGGTTGATTTGAAGACTCTAGAATATTATAAATTTCATTTGGAATTCTATTTGAATAATCAAATTGTTGAAGATCTGTTGGAACATGTTTATTATAGATTGTTGAATCTTGAGGATAAATTATTTTTCTAGGATTTACTATTGGTAAATTTAAATTTGGAATTATTGGGTCTGAATAGTTCATATGTTTTTTGGGTAGGCTTGGAGATCTTGGTAATATGAGATTGGACCTTCCTAGTTCGATACTTTTTTCTGATCCACTAGTTGAATGTCTAGAGTTTTCATATTGACTAAATCTAGTTTAAGGAAAATAATTTGAAAAGTCTACACTTACAGATCCATTAACTTGTTGAAAAATAGATGCCTTTTGAAACATATTTTCTAGAGATTGATGAGAAACTATGTTATCTAGATCCCATCTCCCCAACTTTTAAATTTTATTCCATTTGAGTTTCTTTGGAGTATAAACAAAAGTATTTTGAGTATTAGCTTAAAAAATAATGGTTTCATCTTTAATTAGAGGAATCTTAGCTTTTGGGTCTACAATTGTAGACATAACTTAGTAATAAACTCGATAAATTATACATATTGATTTGGTATTAGTTGCTACATCTATATTTTTAGTTTTAACAGTTAACATAAGAGCTTCTAAAACATTTGGATCAAACAGAGATAATATTGAAAATTTTGGGAAACAATTGAAATAAACTGGACCATTGACAAGATTTGATTCAGCTAAAGCTAGAAGGGAGTTTTGAAATCTTAAATGTCTTGCATCTCTTAAACACATTATTATAGGAATATCTAAACATAATCTAAACAAAAGCTTGATTGCTACTTGAACCATTCGTATATGTAAATATTTATATTTTCTTTTTATGTTCATTAATCGCAATGCTCCCAGTTTGTACGATCGTGCTCCCATTTGGATTGTTGATATATTTCGGTTAACGTAGGATATTATATGTCAATCTTACATTGATACTCAGCATTATATTATTATTCACATTCAAATAGTGATTAATATTACCCTATGATAATTACTCTAAAAAAGTCACAAATTTTCTTGCTGTCTTGGTCAAATACTAAAATTTAAATGATATGCATTATTAAGGTTTTGACGTCAAATTCTGGAGATTTTTATGGTGTCGCTATGCTAATTGTGAGATTGGTATCGTATCAAGGACAGGGAGGTTTATTGCTCTACTTGTCCTTATGTGTCATAACCAGTTTTTATTTTGATCAGATGAGAACACCTTGAGAAGAATACGAAAGAACTATGGTGATTGTCTATTAGTAATTACGCCATTATTTCCCATGCCCAACTGTCATTTATTATTCCAAATCTTAAAAATTTTCAAATTAGTTTGTATTAACTGCCATTTATTGTTCCCAACTCTCATAAATTTTCAAGCTACCAATACTATGTTGGAGATTAGTTTTACATTTATTAGTATTAGTTTTTCAAATTTTTATTGCATGAAATTGAATCTAATACCATATAACTTGAATCCAATACCACTTAACTTGAATGCATTACCACTTTATGGTACATCTGTGACTTGGGACCTTGCGGATGAAGAGCTCTTTTGAAGCGTCTTAGACCTTTAGGCCCAAGGTTAACCTTTTGGACAAGACCCACCAAAGGCTGTTTTAGCTCCTTGACATGCTGAGGTATCAAGAGACTTGCCCCAGTTCCCTACTAGTGGTTGGGGAATAGACCACTACCCATCCCATCAATATTGACTTTCTGGTCTGTCGTCGAAACCGCAAAAAATAATTCTGCTATTCTTAACAACTCAGAATAAATAAATTTGTAGTATAGCAGTGGAAACCAGGTCGAATCCCAAGGGAAATTCTTTATCTAAAAGCTTCCTGACAAAAAAAACTGAAATAAAATATTGGGGGGGATTGTTTGCAATAAAAAAAAGGTAAAATAAAAAAAATGATTAGAAAACAAAAATTAATAAACCTATCAAGTAAGATACCAACAAAACAATAAAAAATTCAAACATTGGAATCAGTTAACATCCACCACCGAATTCCTATAACTGATCATTGATGCATAAATAGATCAATCAAGACTTTGAATATTCATCGTTGGAGCTATTTTCCTACCTCCCCTTAGTCGTAGTTAATGAGAAACAAACGATCTAATTAACCCTAACTGCTAAACAACCTAAGGCAAGTACTTTGATTTAATTTAACAATTGCATTAAAAATTAGAGAGATCGATGAAACTAAATAACACAAACACAAGCGGCTGCATTTAATTTATTTGAATATTCTTCCTAAGATCTAATGATTTCTGACGCAGTAAATCATTAAACCTCAGTTGCTTCACAGATTAGAGAAACCAAACAATTATGGATTTGATTTCTAACCTAGCAGTAGATTGAATTCGAATAACAATTAGTAGGCCTCCTAGCATATAAACGAAACAATCATGAAATTAATTATAGAAAAACATCCAATACTCAAAATATTAATTGATGAATAAAAATAACTTTGATCTTACAGTACTAAAGAATTCGGGGTTTCAGTTTCGTTCAACCAAAAATAAAAAAAACACTAAAAAGAAAATAAAAGAAGAAAGAAAAGAAAGAGAGCTGGTGAACAGGGGCTGTTCTTGTGGCTGTGGCGCCTGCCACTTTAAATACCTTAAAAAAAATTAACCTAGTGTGCTAAATTCATAAAATCTCCCTAAACTTTCTATATTTTTACAAAAGTATCCCAAATAATGCTCCAGAACAGTAGCAGCAACTTCAAGTAGAGATTCGGCCTTGATGCACTCACTATTTCTAAGACTTCAAAGCATAAAAGTTGTAGAGCTCTTTCTTATCTTCGAAACAACACCTGAATCGCATAAAACAAACATCTACAGCTAAAGATATGCCCAAAATACCGCAACTGGTTCTGAACCAGCGATGACTCACAAATCGCGACTTTGAAGCTGAATTTGACCCTCTTAACGTGCAAACTAGGCATCATGTTCTGAATGTGATTTGTAGCTCCAGATGTTAGCTTTCCAATGAATCAAGAATCACTTCATTCCAATCGCTGTAGCTCAAGATATGATTTTTCTACCGGAACATCACCAATCAGTCAACATTCTGAAAGAGCACAACCAAATTAAAAGTTGTAAAATTGAAAATTAAATTCACTTTCAATTGATTGAGCCAGATATACTGTAAGCTACAAAACATACTGAAAATATATCTTTAAGGTTCAAAACATATTAAAACATACTAAATATGAGAGAAATAAATATAATAAATATAAGCTTATCACTTTCTTAGTGCAGGCATTGGTTGTTCGCCACCTTTTGTGAATCTTGTTCCGGAGGACACAAGGTGTGCTGACCAATGCTTATGATCTCTTGGTAAGACCTTTATAATGAAAGGTCTTGCCATACCAAAAGGTATAGTCATTTTAACTTTTTAGCTTAGTCATATACATCTACAAGAGAATTAATTTGAGTGTTGAAAAGTCCCCTTAGAAAACATTCTAGGGCATTCCCTCATATGCTTTTCTTTGTGTTTCTATAGGTTTGCCATAGTGTACTTACCTTTCTGCATTAACTCCACCATAAATACTCTTGGATGGCACCGTCTGTGGGAATGGTGAAGGAGACTGTGGCAGACTTGTGTTGTCAATGATGTGGGAGCATGTGGGACATCAATGCATTTTGGATTTCACTAGTTAAATCAATCTTGGATTCAATTAACCAATGCACATCTTTGGTGATGCCTTTGTTCATCAAAACACTTAGTCTTGCACATCTTGCTTAGTAAATCCTTTTAAAAACATTTGTAGGGGGGGGGGGGAGAGTATTTTCACAAATCAGAAAGAACAGAATCTATGTTGAGAAGGAATTGAGAGAGATATAAAGAGATCGGTTATTATATAAAATTGAAATAACCAACTTGATAGCCGTGGAGTACTGTATTCACCACTTAATTGAGAAAAAGGAGGGAAAAATAAGAAAAAGAAAAGGAAAGAAAACTATCTAAAAGGGAGAAAAAACATATTTTACTTACCATGATCATTTTGAGGATCACTAAGATAAACAATTTATTCTTGCAAATCATGATTCTCTAGAAATGGTTTAATTCTTTGTACATTTACTTAAACAAATTATCATTTTTAGGATTTTTAAGGTCAATGGTCCTATAAGGATATAAATGTTTCAAAATAAAAGAGCCACTCTATCTAGATCTCAATTTTACAAGGAATATGTGAAGCCGAGAATTATAAAGCAAAACCTTTTGATCAGCCTTAGTTATTTTTCTATCATCAAAAGCCTTAGCTCTAAATTTATATATTTTCAAGTTCTCATATGCATCATTTCTCAGGTCCTCAAGTTCATTTATTTTTACGTTGTGCAATACACCAAAATTATCAAGATTTGAATTGAAAGCTTTAACAACCTAATATGCTTTATGTTCAAGTTCCAGAGGCAAATGATAAGGTTTTTCATAAACTAATCTATAGTAAGACATACCGAGTGATGTTTTAAAACTAGTGCGATAAGCCCAAAGTACATAGGTTAATTTGAAATACCATTCATTTTGATTTGGGTTGACTTTTTTTAAGGATATGTTTAATACCTTATTTGCCAGTTCAACTTGTCCACTTGTTTGTAGGTGATAAAAGGTGACAACCTTATGTGTGAGACCATATTTCTTCAGTAAAAGTTCAAATTCTCTATTACAAAAATGTGTTTCCGTAACACTTATTATGACACAAGAATTTTCAAATTGACTTAAAATATTTTTCTTTAAAAATTTGAGCATAATTTTATGATCATTATTATGAAAAGGAATTGCAAGAAAAATGTTCATGAATCCAAATGATGGTGGAAATGGTCCAATGAAATCTATCCTCTAATAGTAAAAAATTTCAATGACAATAATAAGATTCAAAGGCATTATGTTTCTTTTTGAAATGAATCCCAATTGCAAATAATTTTCATAGGTTTTGCAAAATGCCTATGTCTTTGAACAAGGAGGGCAAGAAAAATCCACATTGCAAAATCTTTGTAGGTGTTTTCTTTGATGAAAAATGTCCCCACATGCTTCTGAATGACAAAATTCAATAACAATTTTTACATCATTCTCGAGGTATGCATATCCAAAATATTTGATTAGCGAAATATTTGAATAGATAACGGTTATCCCAGTAAAAGTTTTTCACATCATGTAAAAACTTCTTCTTATCTTGGGCACTTCACTAGCTGGTATCTATCTGGCCACAAAAAAATTGACAATGTTAGCAAACTAGGGAATTGTAGTGACAGAGAAAAAAATTCATCAAAAAAGCAGTCATTTTTAGGCGTGGCCTTAAGTAACGAATCTATTGTTAGCTTTGACAAATGGTCGGTGACAACATTTTCAGTGCTCTTTTTATCTATGATCACAATGTTGAATTCTTGATGCAATAAGATCCAGTGTGTCAATCTCAGTTTGGCATCTTGCTTTAACATGAGATACTAGACAGTAAAATGGTCGATGTAAACAATTGTTGTTGAACCAATTAGATAAAAGCAAAATTTATCCAAATGTAAATATTACTGCAAGTAGTTCTTTTTCAGTCATAGTGTAATTCATTTGTGCATTGTTCAAAGTTGTACTTGCATAATAAATTACATATTGTTTATCTTCTTTCCTTTGTCCTAGAATAGTACCATCTGCATAATCATTAGCATTACACATTAACTCAAAAGGTAAGGACCAGTAGGGGGTTGCATGATTGGAGAGGATATTAGAAGACCAATTAACTTATCAAAATAATTTTGGCATTCTTGAGACCATTCAAGTAAAGTATCTTTTACAAGGAGGCTACAAAGAGGTTTTGGTATTGCACTGAACCTTTTAATGAATGTTCTGTAAAATCTTGCATGTCCTATGTAGTAGTGAACTTCCTTAACTATTTTTGTGGGGATAACTGAGTAATGAGCTTGACCTTTCCTTTATCAATTTCAATTCCTTATGAAGATACAAAAA
The DNA here is from genome assembly GCA_005392925.1 of Aquilaria sinensis. Taxonomy (NCBI): domain Eukaryota; kingdom Viridiplantae; phylum Streptophyta; class Magnoliopsida; order Malvales; family Thymelaeaceae; genus Aquilaria; species Aquilaria sinensis. Next base: position 49,246 of record SMDT01000894.1, on the reverse strand, counting down.
TGACCCAAAATAATTTTAGAAGTGACCATATAATGATATTTTCCCAATTTAGTATCAAGTTTTTTTCTTTACTTTTTTTTTAAAATTTTTTTCCAAGGTTTCAAGAGAATTTTCAAATGAATTTTCAAATATGGTTAAATCATCCATGAAAATTTTGAGATATTTTTCAATCACATCATTGAAAATACTTAGCATACATCTTTGAAATGTGGCTGGGGCATTGCATATTCCAAAAGACATGTGTCTAAATGCAATGGATCCAAAAGGATATGTAAACGTGGCCTTCTCTTGGTCCTCAAGAGCTATTGGAATTTGACAATAACCTGAGTAGCTATCAAGAAAGCAATAAAAAGGATGTCTTGCTACCCTTTCTAAAATTTGATCAAGGAAAGGTAAGGGAAAATGATCTTTTTTTGTGGTAAAATTTAATTTCCTATAGTTAATGCACATCCTCCAATTAGATGGAACTCAAGTTGTTAGGGACTCACGTTTCTTATTTATTATCACTATAATGCTAGACTTCTTTGTCACTACTTGGGTTGTACTAAGCCATTTGTGATTAGAGATGGGGTAAATAGTCTTATATCAAGTAATTTAAGAACTTCAGCTCTTATGATCTCTTTCTTATGTGGATTGAGTCTGTTGGAGGTTGTTGATAGAATGTAACATTATCCTTCAAGTTAATTCTATATGTACAAGTTAAAGGATTAATTCCCTTTAGGTCCCTTAATGTCCATCCAATTGTATTTTTATTCCTCTTGAGTACTATAATCAACTTACCTTTTTGCAGGAGTGTAAAAGCAGATGAAACTATCATTGGATGATGAGAGGCAAAGTGATAGGGTAAGCTAAGCCTAAGAGTTTGGTGAACAGCAGACCAGAATCTTGCATGTAAAGATAGTGTCAAAGCCCCAGGATGTGCTCCCAGGGGAAACCCTCTGGTGCTTAAGTTAGTTTTCTCGTAAAGAATAGTAGGGAGTAGGAGAGGAGAGCCATGATCCTTTACCTTAGGATTGATGAGGGGTTTATATAGTCAATGCATGCTTTGGGTAGTTTGTTCTTGTGATAAATATCTCATGGCTTATCTTTCATTCATGGGATATAGTTTCCTTCTGGGAAGGAATTCCCTTTGGGGCCTGTCTGGGCCTTTAGGAATAGCCGTTGAGCCCATTTGCTACTAATGGGTCCGCCTATGAAGGAATGTGGGTTAAGGGTCCTATGCTCCTGAGTGCATACAAGTGACGTCATTTGGGGGGTAAGGTTGTGATCCCTTTATTTCTTTTGTTGGTTTCACATGATGTCGTTTTTAGGGTAGAGGTGCTACCCCCTTCTTTGTTGGCTTCTTGGGGAAGTTGGGCGAATGTCACTGTTTTGAGTCTTCTTCTCTACCACTCCTATGCAGTTATAACATGTGTCAGGTGTGTCAGCTAAAAGGAAGGTGTGGAGACATTCATTAAATGCTCTTTAGAGAAGTGAATGGGAGTGGTTATCTTAGTGGCTGCTAGTGGCCATGTGTCCTCTGGTGATTGGCCTTTCATTTGTAATGGCGGCTTTTAAGGGGAAACCCAGAGGTCGCAGGTTTCCCTATATATGTTGTGAGGGATTCTACCCTGCCCTTTTTACTGTTTGGCTTGTTCTGCTACTTTCCTTATGATTTTTTTATTATTAGCGCTAGTTCTTTGGAGATTCTCTTTCAAAATTTCTCTTCTTTTTCTTGTAGTGTTCATTTTTCTTCAACATATTCAGGTAGTGGGTTCTTCATCTTTTCCTCTTATCTTATGTTTTTGTTTTCACTTCTTTCAGGTTTTGGGTTTTTCTAGGTTTTCGCCTTTCTGCCACCTCATTGCATTGGCGGTAGCCTTGATGTGTCTTGCTGGTTTTTCCACATGGATTCTCTAAAATCATTATCTAGGGGTTGTTGCTGACGTGGGTGATTCTTCCAAGATGCCTTTTTTCCCCCTAATGTTAGGGTGGTAAAGGGAGTTATGACTCAGCACAATGAAAGTATGCTGGTGATGAACCTTACTAGATATTTTTGGTGTAATGACATTGTTGCCACCTTCTCCCATGCACGGGCCCTTGAGGATGGAGGCCTAGTAGGGGGAAGCAAATGAGAAGACATGTTGTCTATGTTTACAGACTAGCTCCAGGCAAGGCTCCGCGTCCCCCTTCATCTGTTGGTAGAACAGATTTGGGAGCATTATCAGATTCTACAATCACAATTGATGCCGAACTCATTTGTTCACGTCAATGACTTCATCATATGCAGCAAGTTGCTGGGGGTGTCTCCCCTACTAGAGATTTTCCACCAATTTTACATGTTAGACCTAAAGAAAGGTGCTAGCTTTTTCCGTATTGCTTTTGCTAACTGAGGCGGAAACAAGTTTTTTGCTTTTGTATCCTGCAAGGACTCGTGGTTGAGATGGAAATAGCACTTCTTCTTAACGGTGAAGGAGCCAGAATGGGGGTTCCTTTAGGAGTTCACTGACAAGCCTCATAATGCTTTCATTAGAACGTTGCCCATATATAAAGGCTCGGAGGGGCATTGCTCACTTTTCAGGTTCGTTCGCTGGTTGGATAGAGTGAGACTTAGAAAATGCATGGCCATGCTCGGATGAGTTGATATACGATATCAATGTCATCAGTTTAAGTTCGTATACTCGGTAATCAAGAAACCAAAGATTGGGCTATACGAGAGTGACACACTCCATGTCTCATGCTTAGTCTTGATATCTTGGACAAAGGGACAATAACATATATCGGTGATGATAAAAAAAGTTTAGTTGAATCATCGACAATCTTGTCGCTTAGGTAGCAATGATGTATTGCTAGACACCACTCATTACTTATGATCATAAACGTGATTTATGATCATTTTCAACGTGGTAAGAGCCTATTGGGTCGCACACATAGAGCTATTTGGATCATTAGAGTGCATGGGCTAATTATTTGGGTTGTGGTTTCACAATAATTTCATATTAATAATGGGCCCAAGAGTTGAGTCATTATTAAGCCCGAAATTAAAGCCTAATTGGATTAGGGCTTTGAAACCCATTAGGCCTGGAAGTTGAGTTTCACTATAAATACAACTTTTAGTGAGGAATTCATAGGTCTCCTTGCCCTTGCCTCCCAAAACGACAGCTGTACTCTTCTCTTGCAATTCCTTGGAGGATGAAACCTAGCACTGTGAGCACAAGAGAAATGCATCTGCCGGGACGTGGTGGAAGCGTGGTGATCCTGTTAGTGTTGTGCCAAAAAATCCAATCATGAGATGATTGTATTTTTGCACATTGAGTCATGATATTTTATTTAGGCATTAATCCAGCAATTTTGTTTGTTGTTTTGTTTCTGCGTAACGTAATAAACATCATTGTAACCCTAGAATAATGATATTCTTAAACGTCCCTAGTCTAGTATTATTGTGGAGCGGGTTGCAATAATACATAATGACTAGCATATGTGGAGACTAATATGAGATATGTAGTCTACATATGGGTACAAGTTGGAGAACTTGTGTACTGGACCGACCCACCATGAGAACACTTCATGGATCGTTATATGAGTGTTATAAGTGATTCTGATAGTGATCATGGTATATGTAGCCCTTCGACCTAAGATCATCAAGGTTCCCTACATCTGAGTCACATACTTTGATACTTTCCTTTATTGCTCACAACTGAGTGAACTTGAAGGTGGTCATTGGATATGTCACATATCATGCGGAGGGATTTGTATGATCAAGATGGGATTTGTCCCTCCTATGTAACGGGAGTGATATCTTCGGGCCCCTTGATAGAGTGAGACTTAGAAAATGCATGGCCATGCTCCGATGAGTTGATATACGATATCAAAGTCATCAGTTTAAGTTGGTCTACTCAGTAATCAAGAAACCAAAGATTGGGCTATACGAGAGTGACACATTCCATGTCTTGTGCTTAGTCTTGATATCTTCGACAAAGGGACAATGGCATATATTGGTGATGATCATAAAGGTTTAGTCGATTCACCGACAATCTTGTCACTTGGGTAGCAATGATGTGTTGCTAGACACCGCTCATTGCTTATGATCATAAATGTGATTTATGATCATTGCCAACATGGCAAGAGCCTATTGGGTCACACACATAGAGCTATTTGGATCATTAGAGTGCATGGGCTAATTATTTGGGTTATGGTTTCACTTTAATTTTGTATTAATAATGGGCCAAGGAGTTGAGCCATTATTAAGCCCGAAATTAAATCCTAATTGGATTAGGGTTTTGAAACCCATTAGGCCTGGAAGTTAAGTCTCACTATAAATACAACTTTTAAGAGAGAAATTCGCAGGTCTCCTTACCCTAGCCTCCCAAAAGGACAGCTGCACTCTTCTCTTGCAATTCCTTGGAGGACGCAAGCTAGCACTGCGAGCGCAAGAGAAACGCATCTGCTGGGACGTGGTGGAAGCGTGGTGATCCCGAGAGGCTCGTGTGGATACCATAGAGAGCCTGAACACGTCAACTGTTCAAGTTTTGTGATTTAACGCTACAGTTGAGTGAGAGATCTCAACCAAAAATTAGGTATGAAATTTTTGAACACCCGGTTTACCCCGTTTCACTTGGATCCTGGAGGGTTTCGGTTAAATTCCGCTGCGCTGTTTGGCTCCTGAAATCCAACAGATCCTGAGAGGCTCATATGGATACCATAGAGAGCTTGAACACATCAACTGTTCAGGTTTTGTGATTCGACTCTACAGTTAAGTGAGAGATCTCAACTGAAAATTAGGTATGAAAATTTTTTAACACCCGGTTTACCCCGTTTCACTTGGATCCTAGAAGGTTTCGGTTAAATTCCGCTGCACTGTTTGGCTCCTGAAACCCAACAACTCTAACGTTTGTGTCTAAGGTGAATCTTTTCATAGATTATCAAGCTTTTATAGAAGGTTTGTTAAGAATTTTTTTCACTATTGTAGCACTTCTTATAGAAATTGTGAAGAAAAGTGTTCAATCTCAAGATAATGCATTTGTTCTCTTAAAGGAGAAATTGAGCAATGCACCTTTTATAGCTTTTCCTAACTTAGATAAAAATTTTGAAATTGAATGTAATACTTAAGGAATAGGTAGTCTAGCTATCTTAAAGCAAGAAGTCTACCCCATTGCATATTTCAGTGAAAAGTTGAATGGTGCAAGCTTGAACTAGCCTACATAAGAAAAAGAGTTGTATGCATTGGTAACAGCCTCAGAAACATGGATGCACTACTTGTGGCCTAAGGAATTTTTATTTCATACTAATGATCAATCACTCAAGCACCTAAAAGGCCAAGGAAAGTTAAGTAAGAAACGTACATGGTTGATTAAGTTCATTAAGTACAAATAATGAGAAGAGAATTTTGTTGTTGTTGGCTGTCTAGAAGATATGTTTTATTTGCTACTTTAAATGCTAAGTTGCAAGGATTTGACCTATTGAAAGCTTTATATGCTAATGATCCTGATTCTAGTGACATATATACAAATTGTGAAAAAATAGCATATGGTAACAATTTCCAACAGCATGGTTACCTTTTGAAAGAGAATAGTTTGTGTGTACCACAATGGTCACTTAAGCAATTGTTTCTTAAAGAGGCACATAGTGGAGGCCTCATGGGTCACTTTGGAGTTGCTAAGACACTTGAGATTTTGAAAAAGCACTTTTGTTGGCAACATATGAAGTGTGATGTAAAAATAATTTGTTCTAGGTGTTTAGCGTGCAAAAGGGTAAACTTCTTTACTTGTCCCTTCTAAGTCGGTGATATGATTACTGGGCACTTTGCTCTTGACTATCATATCATCGACGTACACTTCCATGTTCCTACCGATCTGCATGTCAAATACCTTGTTCATCAGTCTTTGGTAGGTGGCTCCTGCATTTTTTAGCCCGAAGGGCATTTTGACATAGCAGTAAATGCCTATCTCTGTGATGAATGCCGCTTTTTCCTCATCCTCGGGGTTCATTCGGATCTGATGATACCCGCTAAAGGCGTCGAGGAAGCTAAGCAGTCCATACTCGGCTGTTGCGTATACCAGCTGATCTATGGCCGGTAATGGGTAGGAGTCTTTTGGACAGGCATCGTTTAAGTTTCGGAAGCCGATGCACATTCGGAGCTTTTCACTACCCTCTTTTGTGGCTATAACCACATTGCTGAGCCATTCGGAGTATTTTACTTCCCTTATTACCCCGGCCTCAATGAGGCGACTAACTTCGGCCTTGACGAAGGACTTTTTGTGAGCTGATAGATTTCGTTTTTTCTACCGAACTGGTCTGACGTGTGGTTGCACTCTAAGATTGTGGTGGATTATGCTGGGGCAACCCCAGGCATATCCTTCGGCGAATAAGCAAATAGATCCTTGTTAATGCACAAAAAGGATACAAGCCTATTTTTGTCCCCTTCGGCCAGTTTTTTCCCAATTCGGGTTTTTCAGCCGGGGATCAATTCTACATCTTCTGTTTCTATTTTTTTGAGGCTTTCCGTTTCTTCTGCCGTTGCCTTTTCATCCATCAAGACCTTTTTCCTTCTGCCGAAGTCTGTACCTGGATCTTGGTTGGGCTTTGCCTGGCCCTCGTGAAGACTTTTCTAACCTCGGCCTAATCTATGAAGATTTCAGCATCTCCGTCTTCGGTGGTGAAGGTGACCGTCAGGTACTTTACATCTGGCCGAATGTGAAAATTGCCCTGAGTCTGCCTTCCCAGAATGGCGTTATATGCTGACGGTACATCAATGACTGTAAATCTTGTCCTGCCGGAGGCGATTAACTCTTCTTTGCTTTTGGGCGAGACCCTTTTCATCATCATAGGCAGGTCGATGTACCCAAGGACTGGAAGTTCAGATGGTCCGACGCCGAAGGTGGGGGAACTCACTGGGCTAAGGTCACTTTTTGAGATGTCTAATTTACCCAGCAGATGAGAAAAAATGACGTCGGTGTTCGAGCCATCATCGAGGAGCACTCTCTTGACGTCCCAGTTCCCTATCCTTGCCATGACAAGGAGGGGGTCGTCGTGAGGGAACTTTATTACAGACCCATCCCTACGGGTGAGCCTTCGCGAGGAGCTCCGGTACTCCATGACGGAGACTTCTCTCATTTTTCTTTTTCTCTCGGCCGAGGGTATCCCAGTAGTGATGGTTTGGATAATCCCTGCCGAGGGTGGCAGACTTTTCCGGGGGCTTTGGTCCCGCTGTCTATCTAAGTCATACTCTTCATCGTTTGCTCTCCTCTGCTCTTCCTTTCTCCCTTTTGGAGAGGGCATCCGCAGATATCGTCGAAGTTGACCCTGTTTGATCAGGGACTCGATGTACTTCTTCAACTGATAACAGGCTTCAGTGTCATGGCCATGATCCCAGTGAAATTGACAGAATTTTTTCATATTCCTTTATTCTCCGGGGCCATGGCCTTTGGCCTTGGGACTGTGGTCCCTTGCCTTTCTAGAGCCATTAGAATGCTAGCTCTTGTGGTGTTCAAGGGAGTGAATGCTGCGGGCCTCTTCCCTCTTTGCCTGCGGGGCCATTCTCCCTCGTTCTGCTGGCGTGGCTGATGGCTAGGTCCTTCGGCGCGAGGGTGTTCGCCCTTAGGTCCTCCCATTCTGAGTTCTTCGGCCGTCATGTGTTGTTCGGCTCTTCTATAAAATTCCCCAAGAGTTTCTGGGGGGTCTTTGGAGAACTCATAAAACAGCTGGGAGTCCCTCCACAGTCCTCTGACCATTGCCAGGGTGCAAATTTCTGGCCGAAAGTCTGGTACGCTCAGTGCTTCTCGATTGAACCTTTCAACATAATCGCGGATGGTCTCCCCTCCTTTCTGAGCTATGTCAAACATTTTGCACTGGCATTTTGGTAGTTGGCCTACTACCAATAAACTGTTGGGTGAAAGCAGTAGATAGTTCTTCGAAGCTCAGCAAACTTCCCTGGGGCAAAGAGCTATACCACGCTGTTGCTGGTCTTGAGAACGTCACCTCAAAGCATTTACAGAGCGTGGCGTCGTCCGCGCCATGGAGCACCATACTTCGCTTATATTTTGTCAGGTGCGCCCGAGGGTCACTTCGCCCTTCATATGTTTCCAGGCGAGGAACCCTGAAATCACTGGGCATAGGCACCTCTACTACCTCGCGTATGAAAGGCGACTCTTCTCCGGTGTAGGAGTCGGACAATCGGGACGAGACTGGTTTTCGGGAGATCTGTTTCTCAACCTTTTCCAGCCTTCCTAGGATCCTTTCCATAAGGGCGGCAGTGTTGGCTCCTTCTTGTCGTCGCGCGTTCGCCGGTGGTGGTGAATTTCTCCCTCGCCTTGGGGAACGACTCCGGCGAGGGGAAGATGGGGACCTTTGGTAAGGTGACGCGCTTTGTTGACAGGAGGCCCTAGTTTCTTTTGGGGCTCCCCTTCTGGCGGGCCGCACCGCAACGGGTTCACTTTCCATTGAACATGCGTTAAGGGAGTCCCCACTCCTTGAACTCGGGTGGGTAGATCTCGAGCTCCTTTCCCGACGAATGGTCGGGGGTGAAGCCCTTTGAGTGGGTGGAGGTTGCGGCAACCTCTGATCAAGCTGCTGAGTGATTTCGGCAATGATAGAACGCTGGAAATCTCGTAGGAAGCTCATTGTTACCGTTACAGGAGGATCGTCCTCCATCACAGAAGTTTCTGCCACAGGCAGAGTGGTCGCCTGTTGAGTCTCAAGTATGAGGGGGGATCTTGAAATCCCTTTGTCCTTCGAGCGCTGACTCTCCACAACGGTGACATGGGATAGAGTTTCCACAGACGGCGCCAAATGATGGCCTGCGGCGGCTTCATCGTGTGTCATTGTACGGGTAGGGCAGACTTCTGATGGAGGAGAACACTTTGGGAGGAGATTCCCCAGTGGAGAGTACCTGAAATACTCCAGAAAATGGGGGTTAGGAGGGCCCCTGTGTGTATTCCCGGGGAGGAGCCTCCGACGCCCAAGTCAGTAATTTCAGATAACTGAATTATGTGCCCTTTTGTGTATTCAAAGAAAACTTTCTTCTTACCTCGCTAGGATGCTTTCTGGGTGTTTTATAAAGGAGGTGTACAAAAGCCATTCTCCTCTTGTGGTCGTCCCAGATTATGACACGTGTCCGGTGGGATTCGATCCCTGCTTTTCCAGGAACGAAGGGACGCTTATCTCAGCAAAAGTCACCTGGTTGACAACCTAGGCATTCCGAGAGTGTCGTATCGAGGTGTCCCTCTGATGGCGTGCCCCAGTGATAGCGTGTCAGAATGTACTTGGGGGACGACTTTATGGGGAGGTGTCAGAGGCTCCTTAAATGCTTTGTTCGTACCTTCCGAGGTTACTCTAACGTCTTGGGGAATATATTCCCCGAGGATGGTTCCTCCGAGGGGTACTTCTGTTTCCGAAGAGGGTCCGATCGCTCTACCGAGGTTGGTCCTACCATTTCCTAAGGAAGTGAATTCCCTACATTAGGCCAGGGGGATCGTTTATCCTTCTGACCTCGGCTGGCAGTTTCCCTCTGCCGAAGTCGGTACTCCGTCAATTCTGGGAGCTCGGCCAGTGATGGGCACCTCGGCTATCAACGGCAATCCCGTGGAATCTACAAAACTCGCATATCACCTGATGGGGAGGATACCGGAGATCAGCCTTCAGCTGAGCTCGGTAAACGGTAACCTCACCCGAAGGGGCCGAATAACCATACGAACCCGGGATAGGTAACCTCGGGACGACGTTAGAAGGAAGGTAATATTTGGCCACCCACTTCGTCATCTTTTCCAAAGTGGTAGAACAAGGGTGAGATTCGAAAGGAAAAAACTTTCAGGGAGAGGCCGGACAGTCATCAACAGGGTTATTTGACATTTTTCGGAAAAAAGAAGGATGACCTCAGCAAAAATGGAGGAAGGAAATAGGAAGACTTTGGAAAAACAACCTCGGAAGAAAAAAGAGAAAGCTACAAAAGGGAACACCCACCAAAAGCTTTGCCGAAGTCGGGGTTCCTAGACGCCGTCGTACTAGATGCTGGAAATCACTCCGCCGTAGAAACCGTTGCCGGAAAAAGGAAAAAGGCAAGAGAAGGCTCTAGAGAAGATGAGAGCCAAAGCAAAGAGTGAGGCAAAAATGAGGCGAGAGGTGCTTATATAAACCGAAGAAGGTAAGTGAAGCGTCGTCATTATTATCCCTCAAAGACGCAACGGCCTCATTATTACTTCTCGAAGGTGAAGAGACGCAGTTAGTGTGACCGGTGTAACTATTTCGCCATCCACTAGTGGCCACGTGTCATCCAACGTGAAGAACTAGGGCACGCCCTTCTGACATCGCGAAAACCCATGCACGCTTATCCATAACTGACATGTCTGACCAAAAGGTGCGACGATTCACAAACCCGCAGCAGAAAAAGTGAAAACAAAAGTTGCACACGTCCCAAGGTCACCAAGGGAACTAGGGAAGGTACCTCGGCTATGAAGGAACGCCTTCTGGAGAAGAGCAATTCCTTGAGTGGAGTTCCGACCGCGAATTCGATGAAAAAGCCTTCCCGGAAGTATAAAGCCGAAGCCTCCGCTTCGACTTCCCGGGAGGGGGCATGTGATAGCCGAAGTGCCCATCACCTTCCAGACCCCCAGACTCGGACAAAGTAGCAACCCCGGCAGAGAAACTACCTGCCACGGAAAGAAGGATGTTCGACCTTCCTAATCCGACCTCGGCAATCCTCCGTTCCAGGAAATGACAGTGCCAACCTCGAGGGGTCGATTAAACCATCCTCGGAAGTGGGGGTATCCTTGAGAAAGACCACCCTCGGGAAACATACTCCTGTGATACTAGAGTAACCTCGGAACGTACGACATGAGCAATTAAGGAGCCTCTGACACATCCCCGACACGCCGCCCCCAGACACATTCTGACACACCGCTTGCAGAAACACCCTAGTACGCCACTCTCGGGTTGCCTAGGCTCCTAGCCAGGCGGCCTATGATCAGCTAGGTGTCCCCTTGTTCCTCGAAGACGTGGATCGTATCCCACCGAACACGTGTCACGATCTGGGACGGCCACACGAGGAGAACAACTACTGTTCACTCCTCTATAGATACTCGGTAAACACCCCAGGTAAAAGGAGAGAGCACTAGAGACCATACTTCTCCACTCTCTATCACCTCGATATCTCTTGAGTACTGAATTGGGCGTCGGAGGCTCCTCCCCGGAAACACGCTCCGGGGACCTCCTAACCTCTGTCTTCCAAACATTTCAGGTACCCTCCCCTGGGAAATCTCCTCCTCAGGCGCTCTCCTCCACCGGAAGCCCCCCTCGCTCCTACCATGTCACATGATGAAACTGCTGCAGGGCACCAATATGTATCATATATTATCTTGTATATGTTGTTTTTGGTGTTTTATTTTTTCTTTAGATGCAAGTTATTAAGCAAAATGGGAGGTTTATTTGTATAGCAATGTTATAAACATTGTAAAGGCACTAGGTGCTGTATTTGGGTTCTTACTGAGTACCTATGTGCTTATGTACTCTTTTCCCCATTGCAAGTAAAGAAGTACAAGAGTGAAGGGCAAAGGAACCTTTAGGAAAGGTATGTGTAGAAAGAAGTACACTCTAGATTCATGGCTTATGAAAAAAGAGGTAAACAAAAGTTTATAAAAAAATGAACTAGTGGTTGTGTTATGTTGCTGTGTTTGTAGGCCCTGATGGCTACTGTGGGACTTGCTGTATTTGAATCCATCTTTGTATGGGTTAGAACTAGAAAAGTAATTGTGCAACTATGGCCTAAGTTTCAAGTCAAAGTAAAGGTCAGAGTGACTATGGGCTAAGAGATAGCTTACGCCTGGCTATGTATCATGCATTACACTTGGTGGACCAAACTTTTGTTGTACATAAATTTGGGCCATGTAGTCCTTGTTTGTCAAATTTTGGCCTATAAATATTTTTATGTAACAAATGGCAAGGGGACTTAGAGAAAAACATGGCTTGTGCCTTGTATGTTTTTTGGGCTTAGGAAAACCTTAAGGCACTTTGTCTAACAAGCCAGGTTAAAGGCATGCATGGTTTGTAACTTAGTATGTATGCATGTATGTGTGTCTGTGTGTGTATGTTTGGTTGTTGCCCTAGGTAGGCCCTTAATGAGCCTCCTAAGGATATAGAACACACACATAAGTCACCTAGCTTCATTAAACCCCATATGCACTCATTAGATCACCTAGTGATTTCAATTGGTTGAAATTCAATCAATTGTGTGAACTAAGTAAAACCTATTAGAGCTTCAAAAGCTTAAGATTCCCACCTAAGTGATTAACAAAGTTGGGGTTAAGAATCCTGGGAGTCAGTGCCAAATTCACTTTATAAAAACCTACCGGGTGGTGAAAATCAATTGGTTGGTAATAAACTTCTTAAAAGGGTTTAGGTTGGGGGTGAATTGGGTCTTGACACTATTGATCCCTGCCCACCTCAGGGTGGTTTCGTCTATATCTATATAACGAATAGAGAACTACCAAAATTTATTATTCTCCACTTCACGATGATATCACTCCCATTACATAGGAGGGACAAATCCCGTCTTGATCATACAAATCCCTCTGCATGATATGTGACATATCCAATGACCTCCTTCAAGTTCACTCAGTTACGAGCAATAAAGGAATGTATCAAAGTATGTGACTCACATGTAGGGAACCTTGATGATCTTAGGTCGAACGACTACATATACCATGATCACTATGAGAATCACTTATGACATTCATATAATGATCCATGTAGTGTTCTCATGGTGGGTCGGTCCAGTACACAAGTTCTCCAACTTGTACCCATATGTAGACTACATATCTCATATTAGTCTCCACATATGCTAGTTGTTATGTATTATTGCAACCCACTCCACAACAACACTAGACTAAGGACATTTGAGAATATCATCATTCTAGGGTTATAATTATGTTATCGCGTTACGTAACAACAGAACAACAAACATAATTGCTGGATTAATGCCTTAATAAAATATCATGACTCAATGTGCAAAAAATACAATCATCTCATGATTGGCTTTGGGCACAACACTAACAAGAGTGGGCCATTCTTGTACGGCTCTCACATTTTTTTAATCAATCTCAATACCATTAAAACTAGCAGCAAAACCAAGAATGGTTTCTCTACTAGTGAAATACAAGTAGCTCTTTAAGTTAGTATAAAACTTCTTTTTTTGCTCAATGTACCCAACAATTGCTTCAAATGTTCTACATATTTTTCCAAACTCTTGCTATAAAACAAAATGTCATCTAAATAGACAACAACAAACTTTCCAATGTAGCCGTGCAAAACATGATTCATAAGCCTCATAAAGTGCTAGGTACATTAGTCAAACCAAATGGCATTACTAATCACTCATAAAGCCCGAATTTGATTTTAAAAGTTATCTTCCATACATCCTTCTCTTTCATTTGAATTTGATTGTATCAACTATTCAAATCAATCTTAGAAAAGATAGAAGAACCATGCAACAAATCAAGCATATTATCTAATATGGCGATAGGAAATGTATACCTTATAGTAATTTTTTTGTCAAGTCTACAATCCATGCACATTTAGTGTGATCCATCTTCCTTTGGCAGTAGAAGCATAAGCATGGCACATGGACTCATACATTCTCTAACATAGCCCATTGTTAACAAATCATTTACTTGCCTTTATATCTACATTATCTACTTAAGATTGCTTCTGGAAGTAGGTCTATTTAGGATTGAGGCTCTTACAATCAATTCAATTTGATGCTTAATGCCTAGAATCGGTGGCAACCCTCTTGTCTCCTTAGGAAACACATCTTTAAAATCCTACAATAAAGGCACAACAACACTTGGAAGAGAAAAGGTTAGCTCATTTACATTAAGAAGAGGGTCTTTATAAGATAAAAGAATAATTGGCCTTTGAGCTGGTTTATCTTATATTTCGTAGTTTAGTTAGATGACACTTTTTTTTTTCACAACTTCCCTCTGTTGACAATCCTTCTGATTCATTCTTCTCTCAGCTTCCTTCTCAAGTTTTCTAAACTTACTCCTATCAGTTGTTCTTTAAGCTTTGCTCTTCTTGTTTTCTCTCAGTGTTCCCTATTCTTTTTTCCTTCAATTATTTTTCTCTCATCCTTACTTTGCAGCACACATTGATCCTTCAACAGTTACTGTAGTGATGGTGGAAGAAATGTTACTTGCTTACCCTTGTGCACAAGGCCTCCCAAGTAGAATATGACCATCATGTATGACCATCCTATCATATTGCCAAGGCCTCCGAAGTAGAATATGGCATGCTTACATTGGCACCACATCACACAAAATCTCATCCTTGCAAGTACCAATACTAAAAGCAATAAGAACTTGTTTCATGACTTTTACCTCTTCAACATCATTAAGGAATTGCAATTTATAAGGATATGGGTGCTTTTGTATGGGCAGTTGAAATTTTTCTACCAAGTATTGCTAGCCACATTAGTGCAGCTTCTTCCCTCAATAATGAGACTACACACCTTGTCTCCAATTTGACACTAGGTATGAAAAATGCACCTGTTTTGGTTGGGGTCCTCCTTAGCTTGCATACTTAAAGCTCTTTTAGCAACAAAAAGCTATACTTTTTTAGGTGGCAATTATCCTTTAGGAATATATTCCAATACTGGCATGTCATCATCAATTCTTTCATTGTCTTCTTCCTCATTAGTCTCAAGCTCTCCATACTCATTTATGATTAAGGCCTTCTTGTTGACATAATCTCTCCTATATTTAAAGCACACAGTATGTCTATTTCTAGGAAAAAATTTGGGTGTAGGAGTACCTTTGTCGTTAGGCCGTGGCATAGCCTTCTTTTTTGTTGGTACTTCTACCTTGGTTTTAATGCCTTCTTCCTAGCTTCATAGACTATTTGGGCCTCACATTGGAGCCTTCAAAATGCACTGCCCCTTTGATGTGCCTTTTCATCCTTGTCTGCTTGATGCACCAAATTATCCAAATCCATTTGGTGTTGCATCTCCACTTTATTGGCTAGCTCATAGTTGACTCCATTCAAGAACTTTTCCATTGTACCCTTTTCATCCTTCTTGACATTGTCTGAAATTAATGACATCTCAATCTCCATGTAATACTTCTTTATAGACTTGTTTCCTTACACCGACTTTTGTAGCTTTTGGTATAAGTCCCTATAGTAGTAGCTAAGGAAAAATCTCCTCCTCAAGATCCTCTTTAGCTCCACCCATATTTGGATTGGTTCTTCTCCGTCCTTATGCCTTGAGATGACTAACTGATTCCACCAAGCAAAAGCATAATAAGTAACTCAATAGTTTCTAATTTCACCTTCTTTATGCCATAATAGTTGTGGTAATAAAAGATCATCTCAATCTTGGTCTCCTATTAAAATTATGTTTTTGGGCTACTTTTACATTAGAATGGTGGTTTTTGATCTTGATGGTGCCCAAATCATTATCCATGTACATAGCTAGCCCTCCTAGGCATCCTAGGTGCACATTTGCTAGTATTCCACTAATCTTCCACTATTTTAGAGTCTTCATCTTTGATCTAAAATTACAATGAAACCATAACCAAACAATTTGCCCCATGCACCCAAATATTTCAATTAGTTCTAAGTGTGTGACCCTATAGGCTCTTATCACATTGGCAATGATCATCAATAACTTTTATGATCATAAACAGTGAGCGGTGTCTAGCAACACATCATTGCTGCCTAAGTGACAAGATAGTCTGTGACTCTACTAAACCTCTAAGATCATCACTTATATATGCCATCATCCCTTTCACCAAGATATGAAGACTAAGCACGAGACATGGAACGTGTCATTCCGATATAGCCCAATCTATAGTTTTTTTTATTCCTAATTATATCAACTAAAATTCATCATTAATATCCCATATTAACTCATCCAATGTTACCACCTCCAAAATTGAAAAAATTATAGTAAAAATGCATAATGGTTATAAACCATTATATAGCATAATTTTCACAGTAGAGAATAAAATGTGGGGTAAATTGTATAATCTACCTCTTTAAAAGATTGAAAAAATGGTTACTTGGCACTTAAGCAAGCCATAAAGGATTACTTGATTTACAAGTAATCTATGGACTTTATTATAAGGTTTCAAGACTTGGATACGCAATTATACAACTCTAAAAGAGAGCTTTTAAAGGGATTTGAATAGTATGGAAGCATATTTTTTAGCTAAATTGCATAAAGGAAGTGAAGGCTAAATGTTTAAAAACCCAATACAACTAGGTTTACAATTGTTCACAAAAATGACTTAAGGATGGGATGATCTTTGACAAGGTTCAAAGATGGTCATTTCTAGCATTATCCCACCCTTCCATAGTAGGCTCCTAAGGTTAGAAAAAAAAGGGGCTAAGGATTTGTGAAAAAATCTTTGCTTAAGGTATAGTTATAGTGACCTAAGTGAATGTTAAGATTAAACTAATCAAGTAAACGAAATTTCTTGGTTTCTTTACCTTTCCTTGGTGATTTTTGGTGCTCACCAACTAGAGTTACTTCCTTAGCTCCTCCATAAGCTTCCATAGCCACCATAGCTGTTACACCTTCACAAAATGAGAAAATTACAGCATAAGGACCTAAACTTATATGCTTTAATTTTCACCATAGTGTATGACTTGTGAAGTGTAAACTATTCAATATTCACCCGCTTAAGTGGAAAAAACAATGATAGCTTGGTCCTCAAGAAAGCATTGGCACATCGCTTGATTTTCAAGTAACCTATGGACGATTGTAAGGTTACAAAAGTTGGGTACTCAATTGCACAAATCTCTAAAGATGGATATGGAAAGGACATGGATGGAATTGTGTGGAAAAGACATGGATGGAATTATGAAGAAAGAACATGGCTAGAATTAAGGATATTGTTGGGGACCAAAGTGCTTAAGAAGGCAAAGTTGATCATTTATGGCATAATAGCAACTAAGGATCCAAGTCTCCACCTTTTTGTCTAAAGATTATAATGACCTTTGATACGGTTAAAGGTGGTCAAAAACATTATTTTCCTAGCCAAAATGGCTGGAAATAACCTGTCCAAGTGTTGGCCAAATTTTAAAAAATTTGCATATATGCCACCTTGGTCAAAATGATGTATAAATGAAGAAAAATCTTCATTTCATTGCCATTTTCCTTAAATTTTGGCCTCCAGAAGCTGAGACCTTTTTCTTAATCTCTTCCATCATCCTCCATAGCCACCATACCTTAATAAAATAAGAGGAAGCAAGAGAAAGCAAATAAGACATCAAAGAGTGCAAGAAAACCTAATTTTGGTTCTATTTGGGTTTTCAGATTTCATAGCAAAGGTAAGGGTTTTCTAAAGTTTCCTGGATTGTTTACTATATTTCCAAAAATCTATGAAGCTAAGACCATGCTTGGAAGAGAGCAAAAATCTCAAGGAACAAAGTATGGTTTAAGGGGAAAGAAGCATGGCAAGGTTTCAGCCTTAGTGTTACCATGCTAAAGATGGCAACAAGAAAGAAGGGTTTCTAGAGCCTAAGTTAATACTAAATAAGACCTAAAAGACTCCTAGGACCAAGAAAAATCTTGAGGAGGGCTGCCATAGTATTACTAAAGTGATATCTTATTGTTTTATTGAATGATTATGGACTAACCGTAATGTGTTATTGCTGCCAGCATTACATGTGTTTGTTGCTGTGTTTGTTGGTGCATTTGGTTGCCATATTTATGTGTATATGTTGTTTCTATATGTTTTTATGTATTTTGATTTCAGGTGGTACATTGCTATGTAATACTTTACATTGAAAGCCCTTACTAAGTTCTTTACAAAGAGCTTACTCCCATTTCTGTCCATTCTCAGGAACACCTGAAAGAGAATGTTCAAACTAATAGTTCTAGTTTGAGTTTTTTTGTAAAATTTTTGGTATATGAACTTTAATATGTCTAATATTAAAATGGAGTGTTTCAAGATTTTTAGAGCACATTTACTAATTTTAGTGTTGGTACTTTCTACCTTACGCAGCAGCTGCCTTTTGAGGTTTCTGAAGTGCATTGTTGTTGTAAGGCTCTCCAAGAAGCTTGTGTACACACTCAACTGAGCTAGGACATATGTATACTTCATCTATGCATGTAAATACAGTATCGATGGTGTATGGATGATATATGAAGCAATAAAGTGATGTTAGAGGTTGAATGTTCAATTTTGTCCATTTTGCAACTCATTAGCTGTTCCAAAAAAAATATATGTTTAATGCTTATAGAATGCCTCTAAATTCAGGGGAATGACTTTACCAACTGTTTAAGACATCTAAGAACCTACCTATGTTGGTTTTGCACTTGGCAATGAAGTGTATGAATTTTATGAAATTTTGTATAGGCATTATGGTCATTTGTTGTACAGATTTGGTACCCTGTACTCCAAGATCCATAACTTACTGTACATAATGAGTTGGGCTATGAAATTTTGACCACACTTAGAAAAATTCAATATGAAGAATTTGGCTTTTAGCCAGAGTTAAAATCTGTCAAAGTTAGCTGATTTTGTTGAGTACTGCTCATATGGTCAATTTTACCCGGTTAAGTATAAAATCCATAATTGCAAACTTGTATGGATTTAATGCCTCAAATTTGTTTCCCTATGAAGGTTTAAGTGTATTAAAGGGTTAAGACCTTTAGGGCACAGGAGAACATGGGTAGAATTTGAGTTGGACATGGTATGAAAGTTTGGACATGTGAAATGGGCACCAATGGTACCAAGTGTGCATGTGATTGTACATGCACTTGGGGATTTTACTCAAATCCCATATTAAGTAGGAAGAAAGAAATGATTTTCATCATCATTACTTCTAGATGAAATTGTATGTGAATATGTGTGTGATGGTTGGACCAATATACATATATTTGCAAAAGACCAAGAGAGCCACTTGGGTAATATAGTAAGCGTTGTTTTGATGGCCTACAGAACATGCATAGCTCCTAGGAAGTTGACACTGTTACTCACTCCGGGGTAGTCCATTTATGGTGCCAAAACTGTGCATTTAAACTTCCAGGTTTGGTGTGTCCTGTAGGTCATCAGAACAACACCCCTAGTGTACATACTCAAGTGACCCTCTTGAGCACTATGTAAATACATGCATATTGGTCTAACCATAACACAAAAATTTACATTTATTCACACTATGGCAGCTAAGAAGGAAAACACTAGCACAGGTATTAGTTTTGCCTTCCACACATTAGGCAATCTTCTTAAGTTCTAGTGACCAGCTACTGCACCTGTAACTTCCAGTAATAAACTGTATCATTCTAGCCACATACCCCCCTGTTTTATTTGCTCCAATATCAAGTGGATACTTAGAGGAAACCAAGGAATTTTTTTTTACATCAATAGCCAACCTATGGACCAAGTTATGGATTTTTAAGTTGGCTACAAAATTCTGTCCAAATAAACAGTAGCTCAGTCAACTTTGAAACATCATATCTTTGGCTACAGGGCTCTAAATCCATAAATTCAAAATCCCAGTTAACCTTCTAGATGTACTATAGGTGTGGTCAAAATTTCATACCAATATTCATTCTACACAGGGAGATATTAAACTTTAGGTCCAGAGTCAAAATTTTGGCAACTTTTGGACCATTTTGCCCATACAATTTTTCCAAACCATGCAAACACTTCATTCACAAGGGGAAAGCCCTCCAAGGCTATCCTATATATGTCCATTACACATAGAAATTACATTCCCTTTTTTTTAACAACTTTATGTGGTCAAAACAGAATTTACAAGTAAGCAGCCCATCATTTACACTTTTGCAGCTTTGCACCACATCACTTACATAGCCAAAACATTACTCAAATTTTCTCATACTTGTCTCATTTTACATACACTACATGTACATGCATACATTCACCACAATATGGTCTTAACTCAGCTAAATACACACCCTAGGTTACAGGAGGTCCTGAGACACAATGGAGTCCAAAAACAGGATGCTGGACAGCTGCTGCACAACACAATAAGTACCACCATTAAAAATACCAAATGTGCTCCTAAAATCACCAAAATTTCCAGATCACAACTAGACATATGGAAGTTCATGTACCTGAAATTTCAGATCAAAACTCAAACTACAAAGGTTAGTTTGAAGGTGATCTTTCTGCTGGACCTGAAATGACCGAATTGAGGGGAGTAAGTTTCATTGAGAAACTTTGTAAGGGTAGCACTTGGATTCAATAAGAAATGTAACCATCATTAAAACCTGCATCCAAAGACACTAAAACACAAAAAACTACAATGCATATATACAAGATACAGCAACCAAATGCAGTAGCCAAACACAAACAACAAACACATGAAAGACACTAAAACATAAAAACCACAATGCATATATACAAGATACAGCAACCAAATGCAGCAGCCAAACACAAACAACAAACACATGAAATGTGGCAGCAGCATATACCATAGGTTAGTCCATAAAACACATAATAAACATAATCAAATCACTATGGCAGCCCTCCTCAAGCTAATGCTTTGTCTTAGGTTGATTTTAACATTAGTTAGTACTAACTTTGGGCTCTAGAAACCCTCATTTTACTGTCATCTTTGTGCACTTCACAATAGGTCACAAAACCTTCAATAAGTGCACTCCCCTCAATAAGCTTGGTTCATCAAGCTCATGGCTCTCTTCCAAGCTTAGCCATAGCTCCATGGATGTTTAAAAATACAGAAAACAACCCATGAGAGCAAGAGAACCCTTACCTTGATGGGTATGCTGAAATTGGAGCTTGATCCTAGGTGCACTCAAGCAATAGCACTAGTTTGCTTCCAATTGCTTCCTTTTGCTTTCAATTGCAAGTCAATTGCAAGTTTGAAGGTGTGGTGGCTATGGAGGAAGTGTGGAGGAGAGGGCTGGGGGAGGATGAAAATTTTTGAGGTGGATAAGTGATTTGGAGACAAAAGTGGCCTTAAACTTAGCTTAAGGGTACACTAAACACACTTAAGTAAGTCTTAACCTTGCTTTATGTCATTTTCCTTGCTACAAATTATGGTTTCTTAGTCTTAATTTCTTGGCCCACATTTGCCCAACATTTTTGACTAATTATCAAGTTTGGCTGCCCTCCTTATGTGGGATAACCCCACAAAACTTCCATTTGACTTAAGTCATAGACATACACATCTTAAGGCCACATTAGAACACTTAGGTCCTTTATGCCTTTTTGTGTTTTCTTTGTCCTTAGTTGTCTGTCATAAGCAATTTCGTCCTCCAATAGCACTTTCATACGATTCATATCCTTCCCATAACTCTCCAAATCTCTTTTGTGAAAGTTTTGCAATTGAGTACCCAAATTTCCAAAATCTTACAAAAAAGTCCATAGGTTGCTTGACAAACAAGCAATCCTTAAGGCTTTTCTTGGGGACCAAGTTACCAACTTGGAACACTTTAAAGGAGGTGTTGATCATACCTTTTACCTCCCACACTACAATCACTATGGTCAGAATTACACAATATAATGGTTTTTAGCCATTATGACACACTTGTAATTCTCCCATTTTGTGAGGTGGTAACAGACATGTTAAATATGGTCACTATATTTAAGCTCTTGGAGTGGTAACACAAGTTGGTATCAGATCAAGGTTTGAATGTGGTTTATGTGCATATGACATGACGCATATAGTTGCATACATATAGCTTAGTTGGGTAAGCTGCTAGTGTTAAGTGCCTAACATACAGTATATATTGTGCTATTCTGATTGTCATGAAATAGGAAAATGGTTACCACAAGGAGTGGGGATCAGGGACCCCTAAGACATCTTATTGAACAAAGGTAGGCCAACAGAAATGGAAGGGGTGTACAAGAGCAACCAAGGGTTCAAGAAGTAGAAAACCCAGCACCTGAAATGAACATACCGCAGGTGTGGGTTGAACTACAAAGAAACCTGGCCCAAATAAATGAAAACTTAGTAAGGTTACTACAAGCTCAACAATTGTCCAAATCAACACACATTCCAGTATCTCATAAGTATTACCACAAGAGCAGAACAAGGAAGTTGCTTAGGAACAACCCAAATGAATGGTCCTTTGGTTGATGAAAAGCACTTCAGCTGAATGTTGTCAGATGCAATGAGATGAAATGTAGCAAGTCTATGTTAGTGTTGTGCCCAAAAAGCCAATCATGAGATGATTGTATTTTTTGCACATTGAGTCATGATATTTTATTAAGGCATTAATCCAGCAATTATGTTTGTTGTTTTGTTTCTGTGTAACTTAACAAACATAATTGTAACCCTAGAATAATGATATTCTTAAACGTCCCTGGTCTAGTATTATTGTGGAGCGGGTTGCAATAATACATAACGACTAGCATATGTGGAGACTAATATGAGATATGTAGTCTACATATGGGTACAAGTTGGAGAACTTGTGTACTGGACCGACCCACCATGAGAACACTACATGGATCGTTATATGAGTGTCATAAGTGATTCTCATAGTGATCATGGTATATGTAGTCCTTCGACCTAAGATCATCAAGGTTCCCTACATGTGAGTCACATACTTTGATACTTTCCTTTGTTGCTCGTAACTGAGTGAACTTGAAGGAGGTCATTGGGTATGTCACATATCATGCGGAGGGATTTGTATGATCAAGATGGGATTTGTCCCTCCTATGTAACGGGAGTGATATCTTCGGGCCCCTTGATAGAGTGAGACTTAGAAAATGCATGGCCATGCTCGGATGAGTTGATATACGATATCAATGTCATCAGTTTAAGTTGGTCCACTCAGTAATCAAGAAACCAAAGATTGGGCTATACGAGAGTGACACATTCCATGTCTCGTGCTTAGTCTTGATATCTTGGACAAAGGGACAATGGCATATATCGGTGATGATCATAAAGGTTTAGTCGATTCACCGACAATCTTGTCACTTGGGTAGCAATGATGTGTTGCTAGACACCGCTCATTGCTTATGATCATAAATGTGATTTATGATCATTGCCAACATGGCAAGAGCCTATTGGGTCGCACACATAGAGCTATTTGGATCATTAGAGTGCATGGGCTAATTATTTGGGTTATGGTTTCACTTTAATTTCGTATTAATAATGGGCCCAAGAGTTGAGCCATTATTAAGCCTGAAATTAAATCCTAATTGGATTAGGGCTTTGAAACCCATTAGGCCTGGAAGTTGAGTTTCACTATAAATACAACTTTTAAGTGAGAAATTCGCAGGTCTCCTTGCCCTAGCCTCCAAAAAGGACAGCCACACTCTTCTCTTGCAATTCCTTGGAGGACGCAAGCTAGCACTGCGAGCGCAAGAGAAACGCATCTGTCGGGACGTGGTGGAAGCGTGGTGATCCCGAGAGGCTCGTGTGGATACCATAGAGAGCCTGAACATGTCAACTGTTCAGGTTTTGTGATTCAACTCTACAGTTGAGTGAGAGATCTCAACCGAAAATTAGGTATGAAAATTTTTGAACACCCGGTTTACCCCGTTTCACTTGGATCCTAGAGGGTTTCGGTTAAATTCCGCTGCGCTGTTTGGCTCCCGAAACCCATCAGTGGTATCAGAGCTACTGGTGAAACCCTAAATCGGGATTGAGTGTTGAATCGCATGATGCTATGTGTTCGGTTGCTTTTCGGCCATGATTAATTAGATTGATTCATGATGCATGAAACCGGAACTCGTAATGAACATATGACATATATGAAGAAATGACACTAATTGGTTAATGAGATTAACCCGAAATTGAATGGTATGAGATACCTATATGGATTAGGATTCTTGCAATAGTTGCAAAAACCCTAGCTTTGTTCGGATTCGACCTGTTCGGGCACCGAAAGTAAGGTATTTTTGGTGGCTCGAATGGAGGAGTCTCGGGTGCCTACTTGCTCGAAATAGAAGATTTCGGGCTAAGCAATTGTAAGACAATTTTTTGCGCCGGGGGGCGCTGCCCCCCACGCCCCCCGCAAGGGCGGCTCCCCTTGACCCCGTCCGCTGACCGGTCAGCGGAACCACCGCCCGTTGACCGGCCAGCGGGACCGCCGTATGCGAAGCGCCACATAAATAAAAACTGGTTAATCAACGCGCAAAAATTGGCATGCATCTTTGTTGAATGAGATTTGACATGATATGCTGATTGGTGTTTGAAGCATGGTGCATGGTTATAGCCCTTGATTGGTTGTACTTGTAAATACGGCCTGCGAGTCGTGCCTTTTCTTTTCACTCTCATTGTACATTCTCTTCTCACCTTACTCCCCTCGAATGTAACTCGAGGTTTCTATTATTGATGTAATGGTGCATTATGGGATCATCCAAGGTGGTATGTCCAAGGAGGTGACAACAAAAGGGCAACCAAGAAAGGAAGAGAAGGAGCTTGTGAAGACTCTTTTCTTTTCTTAGGCTTTTATGATATTCTCATTGGCTTGAGAATATCGCATAGTTTGGGCTATAACCATGTCACGTTTACTTTCTTGTACGCATGAGATGCATGTTTTATATTTGTATGTGATGCATGTATAAGACAACCGGAGATAACAAATTGGTGAGATCAAAAGAAAAATCCCTCAAACAAATATTAAGTCATTAAATGTGATGCCTTCCAAATGTTGGCACTCGTCAAGACTTTGATCAACATTAGGTGGGTTTGCCAAAGCAAAGCACCTATGTTCATCTTGGTAAGGCGCGATGGGATAATAGTGATATCCAAACTGCTAACTTTGGGTTCGACTTAACTAAGTCATCCTAATAGGATTAGGGACTTAGAGGCATAGAGTTGGGCTTAAGTTCATGAGATGAGCTTGGACAAGTGTTGTTCACCCAACTATCCAAGAGTTGCATAAGATGCAATTGGCAAGGAGTTGCCTACCTAAATAGCTGTAACTTGAGAGAAAAGCCAAAGCTGACTCAGGTTGTGGTCAAATATGGATCTTGGCCCACTAGAATACCTTAGCGCCGAGGTGTTCCGAAATAATATCCAGGTTGAGAAAAATAGTGGGAGTATCGTTTAATAAAAGTCCAATCATGAGACGATTGTATTTTTTGCACATTGAGTCATGACATTTTATTTCATTGCATTAATCCAGCAATTATGTTTGTTGTTTTGTTTCTGCATAATGGTAACGAAACATGAATAGTCCTCAACCCTAGAGAAAGGCTAATGTCCTAGAGCATTCTGAAAGCGTCCCTAGTCTAGTATTATTGTGGAGTCTAATTGCAATAATACATAACTCAAACTAGCATATTTGGAGACTAATATGAGATATGTAGTCTGCGTATGGGTACAAGTTGGAGAACTTGTGTACTGGACCTACCCACCATGAGAACACTACATGGATCATTATATGAGTGTCATAAGTGATTATCATAGTGATCATGGTAGATGTAGACCTTCGAGCTAAGATCATGAAGGTTCCCTACATGTGAGTCACATACTTTGATACCTTCCTTTGTTGCTCGTAACTGAGTGAACTTGAAGGAGGTCATTGAGTATGTCACATGTCATGCGGAGGGATTTGTATGATCAAGATAGGATTTGTCCTTCCTATGTAACGGGAGTGATATCTTCGGGCCCCTAGATAGAGTAAGACATAGAAAAATGCATGGTCATGCTTGGATGAGTTGATATACGACATCAATGCCATCAGTTTAAGTTGGTTTACTCGGTAATCAAGAAACCAAAGATTGGGCTATACGACAGTGACATATTCCATGTCTCATGCTTAGTCTTGATATCTTGGACAAAGGGACAGTGGCATATATCGGTGATGATCATAAAGGTTTAGTCGAATCATCGACAATCTTGTCACTTGGGTAGCAATGATGTGTTATGCTAGACACCGCTCATTGCTTATGATCAGAAATGTGATTTATGGTCATTGCCAACGTGGTAACAGCCTATTGGGTCACACACATAGAGCTATTTGGATCATTATAGTGCATGGGCTAATAATTTGGGTTTTGGGTTCACAATAATTTCATTTTAATAATGGGCCCAATAGTTGAGCCATTATTAAGCCCAAAATTAAAGCCTAATTGGATTAGGGCTTCGAAACCCATTAGGCCTGGAAGTTGAGTCTTACTATAAATACAACTTCTAGTGAGAAATTTTCAGGTCTCCATGCCCTAGCCTCCCAAAAGGATAGCCGCACTCTTCTCTTACAATTCCTTGGAGGACGCAAGCTAGCACTGCGAGCGCAAGAGAAATGTATCTGTCGGGACGCGGTGGAAGAGTGGTGATTCCGAGAGGCTCGTGTGGATACCATAGAGAGCTTGAACACGTCAACTGTTCAAGTTTTGACTCAACAGATTCGACTCTACAAAATTAATATGAAATTTGAATGACCCAATTATCCCAACTGAAAATTAGGTTTGAAAATTTTTGCTCCCGAACACCCCGTTTACCCCATTTAACTTGATCCTGAAAAAAGTTTCAGCAAATTCTGACTGCAGGTGTGTGGCTCAAATAAACCCATCAGTGGCCCAATTGGTAGAATACCTTATGGTATGAGATACCTATATGGATTAGGATTCTTGCAATAGTTGCAAAAACCCTAGCTTTGTTCGGATTCTGCCTGCTTGGGCACCGAAAGTAAGGTATTTTTGGAATGTGTCACTGAAATATTTTATTTTGAGGAAAATAGTGGGAGTATCATTTAATAAAGTCCTTATTAAATGAATTAAAATACATGACTCTTACACTGCATATTTACTGTTGTAGATAACCATGGCACAAAACACATCGACACTTTTGTTGCGATTGATCCTTGAGAAGGAAAAACTGAATGGGACCAACTTTCTCAAATGGTACCGAAACTTGAGGATAGTCCTCAAACAAGAGAGAAAGGCTTATGTCCTAGAGCAGCCCATTCCGAATGAGCCTGCTGCCACTGCTCCAAGAGCTGAAAGGGATGCTCACAAGAGGCATTCTGATGATGCTTTGGATGTTGCATGCCTCATGCTTATTACCATGGAATCTGAGCTTCAGAAGCAACATGAGAACATGGGGGCGTTCGATATGATCGAACATCTCAAAATGCTTTTCCAAGAGCAAGCTAGGCATGAGAGGTTTGAGACCTCTAAGGCATTGTTTCAGTGCAAGATGTCTGAGGGAAGTCCCGTGGGTCCTCATGTGCTCAAGATGATTGGGTACATTGAGAATCTTGAGAATTTGGGATTTGCTCTTCAAAAAGAGTTGGCTATCGATGTAGTCTTGCAATCGTTGCCTGAAAGCTACAGTCAGTTCGTCATGAACTATAACATGAACGACCTTGACAAGTCCCTCCCTGAATTGCTCAACATGTTGAGAACTGCTGAGCAAAACCTTAAGAAGGCTAAGCCCATTTTGATGGTTCAAAAGGGCAAGGGAAAAGGAAAAGCCAACAAGAAGAAGGATAAAGCTAATGGAAAGTCCAATGCTAGTTCTTCTTCAGCTGCACTGAAACCAAAGGGTGGTGTGGCAAAGGAAGGGGAGTGCTTCCATTGTAAGCAACCTGGACACTGGAAGCGCAACTGCAAGCTCTATCTTGAAGAACTTGCTAAGGAAAAAGGAAGTAAGACTTCCACTTCAGGTATTCTTGTTATAGAGGCTAACTTTTCTACTTCCTCATCTTGGGTATTGGATACTGGATGTGGATCTCACATTTGTGCAAATGTGCAGGATCTAAGTAGAAGTAGAAGTAGAAGATTGGCCCGAGGTGAAGTGGACCTACGTGTTGGAAATGGAGCAAGGGTTGCTGCCTTAGCCGTAGGGACTTATGTTCTCACTTTACCTAGTGGATTAGTTTTAGAATTAGACAACTGCTACTTTGTGCCTACTATTAGTAGAAATTTGATTTCTGTTTCTTGTTTGGACAAGAAAGGTTTTTCATTTATAATAAAGGACAAATGTTGTTCTATTTATTTGAATGAAATCTTTTATGGTAGTGCTCAACTTAGCAATGGGTTGTATGTTCTAGACCTCGAAGATCCAATCTATAATGTGAATACCAAGAAGGTCAGATTAAATGATTCAAACCCGACCTATCTCTGGCACTGTCGCTTGGGCCATATAAATGAGACCCGCATATCCAAGCTCCATAAGGATGGACTCTTGGACTCATTTGATTTTGAATCATATGAGACATGTGAGTCATGTTTGTTGGGCAAGATGACCAAAGCCCCATTCACAGGGCAAAGTGAAAGGGCTAATGACTTACTAGGACTCATACATAGTGATGTATGTGGCCCTATGTCTACACAAGCTAGAGGAGGTTTCCAATACTTCATTACTTTCACTGATGACTTCAGCAGATATGGCTATGTGTATCTCATGAGACACAAGTCAGAATCCTTTGAAAAGTTCAAAGAATTCAAGAATGAAGTAGAGAATCAACTCGGGAAAAGTATCAAAGTGCTTCAATCAGATCGAGGTGGAGAGTACTTGGATCGAGAATTCCTTGACTATCTGAAGGAGTGTGGTATAGTATCACAACTCACTCCACCAGGTACACCTCAATGGAATGGTGTATCTGAAAGGAGAAATCGAACTCTGTTAGACATGGTTCGCTCTATGATGAGTCAAGCTGACCTTCCAAACTCCTTTTGGGGACATGCTCTAGAGACAGCCGCTTTTACACTAAACCGAGTTCCATCTAAATCGGTTCAAAAGACACCATATGAGATATGGAGTGGGAGGCGTCCCAATTTGTCTTTTATGAAGATTTGGGGCTGTGACGCTTATGTGAAACGTCAATCCTCTGACAAACTAGGGCCCAAATCTCAAAAATGCCTTTTTGTTGGGTATCCCAAAGAAACAAAGGGTTACTATTTCTACAATCCTTCTGAGCAAAAAGTGTTTGTTGCTCGAACTGGTGTCTTTTTAGAGAAAGAGTTTATCTCTAAAGAAACTAGTGGGAGGAAAGTAGAACTTGAAGAAATTCAAGAACAACAAGGAGACATCGAACCTGAAATGGAACCTGAACAGACACCACAAGATGTTGTGGTTCAAGAGTCTGTTCCTGTAGCACAGAGCCCACGTAGGTCTGGTAGGATTCGGCGTGAGCCCGAGAGATATGGATTTCTCGTGACTCACACTGGTGATGTGATGCTCATGGATCAGGATGAGCCCACAACCTACCAACAAGCTATGTCAGGGCCTGACTCTGAGAAGTGGCTAGTGGCCATGAAATCCGAGATGGAATCCATGTATGAAAACCAAGTATGGACTTTGGTTGACCCACCTGAAGGGGTAAAACCCATAGGGTGCAAATGGGTTTTCAAGAAGAAAACTGACATGGATGGTAATGTGATTACCTTTAAGGGACGATTGGTTGCAAAAGGTTTCAAGCAAATTCATGGTATTGACTATGATGAAACTTTTTCACCAGTTGCTATGCTTAAATCCATCCGAATTTTGTTTGCTATTGCTGCACACTATGATTATGAGATATGGCAAATGGATGTCAAAACTGCATTCCTAAATGGAAAGCTACTTGAGGATGTGTACATGACACAACCTGAGGGTTTTGTCACTCCTGAGAATGCCAATAAAGTGTGCAAGTTGCAAAGGTCCATTTATGGACTGAAGCAAGCTTCTCGAAGTTGGAATCTTCATTTTGATGATGCAATCAAAGAGTTTGGTTTTATCAAAAATGAAGATGAACCTTGTGTCTACAAGAAGGTTAGTGGGAGCGCTATTGTCTTCTTGGTGTTGTATGTAGATGACATACTACTCATCGGGAATGACATTCCTGAGCTACAGTCTGTGAAGACTTGGCTAAGGAAATGTTTCTCTATGAAGGACTTGGGTGAAGCAGCCTATGTGTTAGGCATCAGGATCTATAGAGATAGATCTAGAAAGCTTCTTGGCCTAAGTCAAAGTACATATATTGACAAGGTGCTAAAGAGGTTTAGCATGCAAGATTCCAAGAAAGGATTCTTGCCCATGTCACATGGTATCACTCTTTCTAGATCTCAGTGTCCGAGTACAACTGAGGAGAGAGAGCGCATGAGTAAGATTCCATATGCCTCAGCAATTGGATCTATCATGTATGCCATGATATGTACTCGTCCCGATGTCTCATATGCTTTGAGCATGACGAGTAGGTACCAATCGAACCCTGGTGAGAGTCACTGGACAGCTGTTAAGAACATCCTTAAGTACTTACGAAGGACTAAGGATGCATTCTTGGTCTTTGGAGGTGAAGATGAGCTCGTTGTAAGGGGTTACACCGATGCAAGCTTCCAATCCGATAAGGATGATTTTAGATCGCAATCTGGTTATGTGTTTTGTATTGGTGGTGGTGCTGTGAGCTGGAAGAGTTCAAAGCAAGAGACAGTAGCTGACTCTACAACAGAATCTGAGTACATTGCCGCCTCTGATGCTGTGAAGGAGGCAGTTTGGATCAAGAAGTTCATCACTGAACTTGGAGTGGTTCCAAGCATTGCCGACCCGATAGAGCTCTATTGTGACAACAATGGAGCAATCGCACAGGCTAAGGAACCTCGATCTCACCAGCGATCCAAACACATACTCCGACGCTATCATCTCATCAGGGAGATCATCGAGAGGGGTGATGTAAGGATATGCAGGACTTCGACAGATAGCAACATTGCTGATCCACTGACAAAGCCCCTTATGCAGCAAAAGCATGATAGCCATTCTAGGTCCATCGGTATTAGATACATGGATGATTGGCTTTTAGTGCAAGTGGGAGATTGTTAGTGTTGTGCCCAAAAAGCCAATCATGAGATGATTGTATTTTTTGCACATTGAGTCATGATATTTTATTAAGGCATTAATCCAGCAATTATGTTTGTTGTTTTGTTTCTGCGTAACTTAACAAACATAATTGTAACCCTAGAATAATGATATTCTTAAACGTCCCTGGTCTAGTATTATTGTGGAGCGGGTTGCAATAATACATAACGACTAGCATATGTGGAGACTAATATGAGATATGTAGTCTACATATGGGTACAAGTTGGAGAACTTGTGTACTGGACCGACCCACCATGAGAACACTACATGGATCGTTATATGAGTGTCATAAGTGATTCTCATAGTGATCATGGTATATGTAGTCCTTCGACCTAAGATCATCAAGGTTCCCTACATGTGAGTCACATACTTTGATACTTTCCTTTGTTGCTCGTAACTGAGTGAACTTGAAGGAGGTCATTGGGTATGTCACATATCATGCGGAGGGATTTGTATGATCAAGATGGGATTTGTCCCTCCTATGTAACGGGAGTGATATCTTCGGGCCCCTTGATAGAGTGAGACTTAGAAAATGCATGGCCATGCTCGGATGAGTTGATATACGATATCAATGTCATCAGTTTAAGTTGGTCTACTCGGTAATCAAGAAACCAAAGATTGGGCTATACGAGAGTGACACATTCCATGTCTCGTGCTTAGTCTTGATATCTTGGACAAAGGGACAATGGCATATATCGGTGATGATCATAAAGGTTTAGTCGAATCATCGACAATCTTGTCACTTGGGTAGCAATGATGTGTTGCTAGACACCGCTCATTGCTTATGATCATAAATGTGATTTATGATCATTGCCAACGTGGTAAGAGCCTATTGGGTCGCACACATAGAGCTATTTGGATCATTAGAGTGCATGGGCTAATTATTTGGGTTATGGTTTCACTTTAATTTCATATTAATAATGGGCCCAAGAGTTGAGCCATTATTAAGCCCGAAATTAAAGCCTAATTGGATTAGGGCTTTGAAACCCATTAGGCCTGGAAGTTGAGTCTCACTATAAATACAACTTTTAAGTGAGAAATTCGCAGGTCTCCTTGCCCTAGCCTCCCAAAAGGGACAGCTGCACTCTTCTCTTGCAATTCCTTGGAGGACGCAAGCTAGCACTGCGAGCGCAAGAGAAACGCATCTACCGGGACGTGGTGGAAGCGTGGTGATCCCGAGAGGCTCGTGTGGATACCATAGAGAGCTTGAACATGTCAACTGTTCAGGTTTTGTGATTCGACTCTACAGTTGAGTGAGAGATCTCAATCGAAAATTAGGTATGAAAATTTTCGAACACCCGGTTTACCCCGTTTCACTTGGATCCTGGAGGGTTTCGGTTAAATTCCGCTGCGCTGTTTGGCTCCCGAAACCCAACAGAGGATATACGACATCCTAGAGGCAGATGAATCAGGTCTGAGATTGGCCAAGTATCCAGAGCTAATAACTCAGCTTATGACCACTCCATGGGTGTTGAAGCTGAAAGACCTAGTGAGAGGAGAAGAAGGAGGAGACGTAGAGACCATATAGACTTAGAAGATTTGCACAGGTCAAGGAGACACAGAGCTGAGGATCTTGAAGGCTCTAACGATGTCAGATTGTTGGAGAGGTTTCAAGGCCTAAGACTTGCATAATTTGATGGTAGAGTAGGACCAGAGAAAGCTGAGGAATGGCTAAGATTCATTGAGAAGATGTTTGAGAGGATGCATTTAAGCTCCATCAAGAAAGTATATCTGGCTACCTATAATCTTGTAGGTAGTGTAGAAATGTGGTGGAGAAGCATTAAAGGTAGTCATGCTGCCTAGAGAGGTAGAATAATAGATCATGAGCTGGAGATGACATGTCCTGAGTTCATAAGGTTGTTCTAAGACCAGTATATGAGTGATGCCATCAAAGACCTAAAGCAAGCTGAGTTTGATGCACTACAACAAGAAAACCTTAGTGTTCTGGAGTATGAACACAAGTTCAAACAACTTGTGAGATATGCACCACAGTGCCACGGGTTGGAAGAACTTAAAGCAAAGAGTTTTGTTAGAGGCCTAAGACTAGATATCAGTAGAGCTGTTAGGCCTTTCAATGCCATTACATATCATGATGCTATTTAGAAGGCTTTACTGGTGGAATATTAAGAGTATGAAAGTAAATGGTTTCCTAGTGGACCAAGAGAGACCAGCCTAACTAGAAAACCATAGAAACTAGTGAAAGGTAAGGACACTACGAAGGCAGGAAAACCTAGCATGGAAGACAAGGCCAAGAGTAAGTTTGTTGGCCCGAGGTGTCCTCGATGCAAGAAGTCTCATGGCAAGAGACCATGTTATTTTGAAACACAAGCATGTCTCAGATGTGGATCTTTGGATCACTGGATCAAGGACTGCCTTTTAGTCCAAAGGAGAGGACAGGAGCCAAAATAGGCCTAATATGCCACCCGCCAGAGACAATCAACCAAAGGGTCCTCCTGGAGCTGAAAGGCCTCAAATGCAAAGAGCTGGAAGGGTATTCCATATTGATAAGGGAGAGACATCCCAACAAGGAGCACTAAGAGGTAACGTTCATTTTAATGGTGTGCCAGTTAATGTGTTGTTTCATACTGGTGCTTCAGTGTCTATTATGGCTAGAAAGTTAATTGAATCCATGAAATTGTCTATGGAATTCATGCCTAATATATCATTAGTAAGAATAGCAGGTAGTCATTGTCTTTTCACTAATGAACTGGCTAAGAATTGTGAGCTAGTAGTTGGAAAGACTAAGATTTTGACTGATCTTCTAGTGTTAAATATTCCAAAGTATGATATTGTTCTTAGCATGGATTGGTGAATTCTAAGGAGTTAATGTATGAAATGTTTGGCATGGAACTAGAAGTTATGGATAAAATTCCTGTGATTTCTAAAGATGAATATTACACATTGAATGGTGTTGAAATTGATGAGGAAGTTAATAGAATACCTGTAATGAGAGACTTTCCACAAGTCTTTCCTAAAGACCTGCCAGGTATTCCCCCTCCAAGAGAGATAGAATTTGAAATCAAGTTACAAATTAGGGCAGTATCGATATCCATACCTCCTTATAGAATGCCAATGACAGAGATGACTAAGCTAAAGAAATAACTTGATGAACTTCTTCAAAAAGGGTTCATAACACCATGGGGAGCTCCAGTTCTCTGTGTGAAAAAGAAGGGTGGATCATTGAGATTATGTATTGACTACAGAAAGCTAAATGTTGTGAATATCAAAAACAAGTATCCACTCCCTAGGATTTAGGATCTATTTGATCAACTCAAGGGAGCAAAATATCTTCTTTAAGATTGATTTAAGATCTGGATACTTTCAGTTGAGAGTAAAAAAGAAGGATATACCCAAGACAGCATTCCAAACAAGATATGGACACTATGAGTATACAGTTATGCCATTTGGCCTAGCTAATGCCCTTGCTACATACGTGGACCTGATCAACCATGTGTTTAGACCTTACTTGGACAAGTTTGTAGTGGTGTTCATTGATGACATCCTAGTGTATTCTGGGGATGAAAATGAGCATGATCATCACTTAAAAACTGTCTTGAACACACTGTTGGACAGTCAACTGTATGCAAAATTTTCCAAATGCCAATTATGGTTAAAGGAAGTATCTTTCCTAGGACACATCATTGATGCACAAGATCTTAGAGCAGACCTTGAAAAGCTCAAGGCTATGTAAGAATCAGAATGACCTAAGACTATAAAGGAAGTTAAAAACTCCCTAGGACTGGCAGACTATTACAGAATATTTGTGCCAAAATTTTCCATGATTGCCTTAGTTCTTACTCAACTGACCAAGAAAGGTAAAAAATTTGAGTGGACTGAGAAGTATGAAAAGAGTTTTCAGGAACTGAAGAACATATTAACTCAAGCCCTAATGTTGATCCTACTTGATCCAAGTGAGCCCTACATCATTTATACAGATGCATCTAGATCTGGGTTAGGATGTGTTCTAATGCAAGATAGAAATGTTATTTCTTATGGGTCAAGGCAGCTAAGACCTCTTGAGCAAAATTATCCTACCCATGATCTAGAGCTTGTTATTCTAATATTTGCCCTAAAGCAATGGTGACACTATCTACTGGGAAGTTTATTCTTGATAGACACTGACCATAAAATCCTAAAGTACTTGTTCACTCAAAAAGAATATATAGGATTAATAAAAGGTGGTTCTACAAAGGTTGTAACTGAAGAAAATAGTTTATTATGCCTTTGGCATAAGTGGCAGGAATGGAAAATGCATAAGTCTGTACATTGACTATACAATCAAGATGGATTGAAGAAATAAGAAAGGCACAAGAAGTAGACCCAAACTTGAAAAAGATTTCAGGATAAGACAAAGAGTCCTTGTATGAATCCTTTGCCTACAAGCAAGGATTACTGTACTTCAAGGACAGAATATATGTGTCTAGCAAGCAAGAACTCAAAAATGAGATACTTGAAGAAGCTCACATGAGCAAACTGAATATCGATCCTAAAAGTGGAAAGATGTACAAATACTTGAAGACACATTTTTGGTGGCCAAAGATGAAGAAAGACACAGCCACATATATTTCTAAATGTGCAATATGCCAAAAAGTAAAAGTAGAACACCAGAAGTCAGCAGGAACACTATAAACTTTACCCATTCCAATTAGAAAGTAGGGTAACATAACAATGGACTTCTTAACTGGGTTGCCTATGACTAGATTAAGACATGACACAATTTGGCTCATTGTGGATAGGTTAACCAAGTGTGCTCATTTCTTGCCAATAAAGAACACAGACTCACTGGAAAATTTGGCACAAATGTACATCAAAGAGATAGTAAAATTGCAAGGGGTGCCAGACTCCATAGTGTCAGATAGAGATCCAAGGTTTACAGCTAGATTTTGGAGTGCTTTTCACAAGGCACTAGGATCCAAAATCCACTTAAGCACTACTTATCATCCTTAGACTGATGGACAAACTGAAAAGATGATTCAGATATTGGAAGACATGCTCAGGAGTTGTATATTGGATTTTAAAGGAGAATGGGACCAACACTTAGCTTTGGTGGAATTCTTTTATATCAACAGTTATCAAACCACCGTTGGTATGGCACCTTATGAAGCCGTTTATGAAAGAAGGTGTATGACACCCCATTGTTCGGTGGAAGCCTCGATAGGTTCAAGTTGGGTCCAGAGATTATTAAAGAGACAACAAATAAAATCAAGAAGATATAGGAAATGTTAAAAATAGCTAATGAAAGGACCATTGCTTATGTGAACAAAAGAAGAAGAGACTTGGAGTTTGTGGTTGGTGACAAAGTATGGCTCAAAGTAGCACCAACCAAAGACACTATGAAGTTTGGCAAACATAGTAAGCTATCTCCAAGGTACATTGGTCCTTATGAAATACTAGAAAAGGTTGGCAAGGTGGCTTATAGGTTGGCTCTACCGCCAAGTATGTCAATTGCCCATAATTTTTTCCACATTAGTATGCTTAAGAAGTGTTTAGTGGACACAAAGCATACTATAGCACTGGAAAACATATAGTTCAAGCCTAGTTTGACATACAAAGAGAAACCTATAGCTATTTAGCTAAGGAAACCAGAAGGCTAAGAAACAAGCTTATTCCCATGGTCAAAGTTCAATGGTCACACCATTCTGAAAGAGAAGCGAGCTGGGAAACTGAGAAAGTAATTCAAGAGAGATATCCAAAATAGTACCTCAAGCTAAAAGAAAATTTGGAGGACTAAAATTTTTAAGAGGGGAAGATATGCTACATCTTCACAAAATGGAAAAATTACAGCATAAGGACCTAAACTTATATGCTTTAATTTTCACCATAGTGTATGACTTGTGAAGTATAAAGTATTCAATATGCACCCCTCTTAAGTTTCAAAAATGATGATAGCTTGGTCCTTAAGAAAGCATTGCCTCATCGCCTAATTTTCAAGTAACCTATGGACTAAATTATGAGATTACAAAAGTTAGGTACTCAATTGCACAAATCTCTAAAGATGGATATGAAAAGACATGGATGGAATTGTGAGGAAAGTACATGGATGGAATTATGAAGAAAGGAAATGGATGGAATTAAGGATATTGTTGGGGACCAAAGTGCTTAAGCAAGCCAAGTTGATCATTTATGGCATAAAGCCAACTAAGGATCCAAATGTCCCCCTTTTTGTCTAAAGATTATAATCACCTTTGACATGGTTAAAGGTGGTCAAAAACATCATTTTCCTAGCCAAAATAGCTGGAAATAACCTGTCCAAGTGTTGGCCAAATTTTGAAAAATTTGCATATATGCCACCTTGGTCAAAATGATGTATAAATGAAGAAAAATTTTCATTTCATTGCCATTTTCCTTATATTTCGGCCTCAAAAAGCTAAGACCTCTTCCTTAAGGTCTTCTATCATCCTCCATAGCCACCATACCTTAAGAAAATAAGAGGAAGCAAGAGAAAGCAAAGAAGACATCAAAGAGTGCAAGAAAACCTAATTTTTGTTCTATTTGGGTTTTCAGATTTCATAGCAAAGGTAAGGGTTTTCTAAAGTTTCTTGGATTGTTTACTATATTTAAAAAAATCCATGAAGCTAAGACCATGCTTGGAAGAGAGCAAAAAGCTCAAGGAACTAAGTATGGGTTAAGAGGAAAGAAGCATGGTAAGGTTTCAGCCTTAGTGTTACCATGCTAAAGATGCCAGTAAGAAAGAAGGGTTTCTAGAGCCCATGTTAGTACTAACGAAGACCTAAAAAACTCCTAAGACCATGAGAAAGATTGAGGAGGGATGCCATAGTGTTACTAAACTGATATCTTATTGTTTTATTGAATGATTATGGACTAACCCCAATGTGTTATTGCTGCCAGCATTACATACGTTTGTTGCTGTGTTTGTTGGTACATATGGTTTCCATATTTATGTGTATTTCTTGTTTTTTTTATGTTTTTATGTATTTGGATTTCAGGTGGTACGTTACTATGGAACACTTTACATTGAAAGCCTTTACTAAGTTCTTTGCAAAGAGCTTACTCCCCTTTCTACCCATTTTCAGGAACACCTGAAAAAGAACGTTCAAACTAGTAGTTCTAGTTTGATTTTTCCTGTGAAATTTTAGATACATGAACTTCAATATGTCTAGTATTAAACTGGAATGTTTGAATATTTTTAGAGCACATTTACTAAGTTTAGTGTTGGTACTTTCTGCCTTACGCAGCAGTTGCCTTTTGAAGTTTCTAAAGTGCATTACTGTTGTAAGTGTTGGGTTTCAGGAGCCAAACAGTGCAGCGGAATTTAACCAAAACCCTACAAGATCCAAGTGAAATGGGGTAAATCAGGTGTTCGACAATTTTCATACCTAATTTTCGGTTGAGATCTCTCACTCAACTGTAGAGTAGAATCACAAAACTTGAACAGTTGACGTGTTCAAGCTCTCTATGGTATCCACATGAGCCTCTCGGGATCACCACGCTTCCACCATGTCCCGGTAGATGCGTTTCTCTTGCGCTCGCAGTGCTAGCTTGCGTCCTCCAAGGAATTGCAAGAGAAGAGTGCGGCTGTCCTTTTGGGAGGCTAGGGCAAGGAGACCTGCGTATTTCTCACTAGAAGTTGTCTTTATAGTGAGACTCAACTTCTAGGCCAAATGGGTTTCAAAGCCCTAATCCAATTAGACTTTAATTTCGGGTTAATAATGGCTCAACTATTGGGCCCATTATTAATACGAAATTATTGTGAACCCAAAACCCAAATTATTAGCCCATGCACTCTAATGATCCAAATAGCTCTATGTGTGTGACCCAATAGGCTCTTACCACGTTGGCAATGATCATAAATCACATTTATGATCATAAGCAATGAGCGGTGTCTAGCAACACATCATTGCTACCCAAGTGACAAGATTGTCGATGATTCGACTAAACCTTTATGATCATCTCCGATATATGCCATTGTCCCTTTGTCCAAGATATCAAGACTAAGCACGAGACATGGAATGTGTCACTCTCGTATAGCCCAATCTTTGGTTTCTTGATTACCGAGTAGACCAACTTAAACTGATGACATTGATATCGTATATCAACTCATCCGAGCATGGCCATGCATTTTTCTAAGTCTTACTCTATCAAGGGGCCCGAAGATATCACTCCCGTTACATAGGAGGGACAAATCCCATCTTGATCATACAAATCCCTCCACATGATATGTGGCATACCCAATGACCTCCTTCAAGTTCACTCAGTTACGAGCAACAAAGGAAAGTATCAAAGTATGTGACTCACATGTAGGGAACCTTGATGATCTTAGGTCGAAGGACTACATATACCATGATCACTATGAGAATCACTTATGACACTCATATAACGATCCATGTAGTGTTCTCATGGTGGGTCGGTCCAGTACACAAGTTCTCCAACTTGTACCCATATGTAGACTACATATCTCATATTAGTCTCCACATATGCTAGTCGTTATGTATTATTGCAACCCGCTCCACAATAATACTAGACCAGGGACGTTTAAGAATATCATTGTTCTAGGGTTACAATTATGTTTATTACGTTACGCAGAAACAAAACAACAAACATAATTGCTGGATTAATGCCTTAATAAAATATCATGACTCAATGTGCAAAAATACAATCATCTCATGATTGGCTTTTTGGGCACAACACTAACAATCTCCCACTTGCACTAAAAGCCAATCATCCATGTATCTAATACCGATGGACCTAGAATGGCTATCATGCTTCTGCTGCGTAAGGGGCTTTGTCAGTGGATCAGCAATGTTGCTGTCTATTGAAGTCCTGCATATCCTTACATCACCCCTCTCGATGATCTCCCTGATGAGATGATAGCGTCGGAGTATGTGTTTGGATCGCTGGTGAGATCGAGGTTCCTTAGCCTGTGCGATTGCTCCATTGTTGTCACAATAGAGCTCTATCGGGTCGGCAATGCTTGGAACCACTCCAAGTTCAGTGATGAACTTCTTGATCCAAACTGCCTCCTTCGTAGCATCAGAGGCGGCAATGTACTCAGATTCTGTTGTAGAGTCAGCTACTGTCTCTTGCTTTGAACTCTTCCAGCTCACAGCACCACCACCACCAATACAAAACACATAACCAGATTGTGATCTAAAATCATCCTTATCGGATTGGAAGCTTGCATCGGTGTAACCCCTTACAACGAGCTCATCTTCACCTCCAAAGACCAAGAATGCATCCTTAGTCCTTCGTAAGTACTTAAGGATGTTCTTAACAGCTGTCCAGTGACTCTCACCAGGGTTCGATTGGTACCTACTCGTCATGCTTAAGGCATATGAGACATCAGGATGAGTACATATCATGGCATACATGATAGATCCAATTGCTGAAGCATATGGAATCTTACTCATGCGCTCTCTCTCCTCGGGTGTACTCGGACACTGAGATCTAGAAAGAGTTATACCATGTGACATGGGCAAGAATCCTTTCTTGGAATCTTGCATGCTAAACCTCTTTAGCACCTTGTCAATGTATGTACTTTGACTTAGGCCAATAAGCTTTCTAGATCTATCTCTATAGATCCTGATGCCTAACACATAGGCTGCTTCACCCAAGTCCTTCATAGAGAAACATTTCCCTAGCCAAGTCTTCACAGACTGTAGCTCAGGAATGTCATTCCCGATGAGTAGTATGTCATCTACATACAACACCAAGAAGACAATAGCGCTCCCACTAACCTTCTTGTAGACACAAGGTTCATCTTCATTTTTGATAAAACCAAACTCTTTGATTGCTTCATCAAAACAAAGATTCCAACTTCGAGAAGCTTGCTTCAGTCCATAAATGGACCTTTGCAACTTGCACACTTTATTGGCATTCTCAGGAGTGACAAAACCCTCAGGTTGTGTCATGTACACATCCTCAAGTAGCTTTCCATTTAGGAATGCAGTTTTGACATCCATTTGCCATATCTCATAATCATAGTGTGCAGCAATAGCAAACAAAATTCGGATGGATTTAAGCATAGCAACTGGTGAAAAAGTTTCATCATAGTCAATACCATGAATTTGCTTGAAACCTTTTGCAACCAATCGTCCCTTAAAGGTAATCACATTACCATCCATGTCAGTTTTCTTCTTGAAAACCCATTTGCACCCTATGGGTTTTACCCCTTCAGGTGGGTCAACCAAAGTCCATACTTGGTTTTCATACATGGATTCCATCTCGGATTTCATGGCCACTAGCCACTTCTCAGAGTCAGGCCCCGACATAGCTTGTTGGTAGGTTGTGGGCTCATCCTGATCCATGAGCATCACATCACCAGTGTGAGTCATGAGAAATCCATATCTCTCAGGCTCATGCCGAATCCTACCAGACCTACGTGGGCTCTGTGCTACAGGAACAGACTCTTGAACCACAACATCTTGTGGTGTCTGTTCAGGTTCCATTTCAGGTTCGATGTCTCCTTGTTGTTCTTGAATTTCTTCAAGTTCTACTTTCCTCCCACTAGTTTCTTTAGAGATAAACTCTTTCTCTAAAAAGACACCAGTTCGAGCAACAAACACTTTTTGCTCAGAAGGATTGTAGAAATAGTAACCCTTTGTTTCTTTGGGATACCCAACAAAAAGGCATTTTTGAGATTTGGGCCCTAGTTTGTCAGAGGATTGACGTTTCACATAAGCGTCACAGCCCCAAATCTTCATAAAAGACAAATTGGGACGCCTCCCACTCCATATCTCATATGGTGTCTTTTGAACCGATTTAGATGGAACTCGGTTTAGTGTAAAAGCGGCTGTCTCTAGAGCATGTCCCCAAAAGGAGTTTGGAAGGTCAGCTTGACTCATCATAGAGCGAACCATGTCTAACAGAGTTTGATTTCTCCTTTCAGATACACCATTCCATTGAGGTGTACCTGGTGGAGTGAGTTGTGATACTATACCACACTCCTTCAGATAGTCAAGGAATTCTCGATCCAAGTACTCTCCACCTCGATCTGAATGAAGCACTTTGATACTTTTACCGAGTTGATTCTCTACTTCATTCTTGAATTCTTTGAACTTTTCAAAGGATTCTGACTTGTGTCTCATGAGATACACATAGCCATATCTACTGAAGTCATCAGTGAAAGTAATGAAGTATTGGAAACCTCCTCTAGCTTGTGTAGACATAGGGCCACATACATCACTATGTATGAGTCCTAGTAAGTCATTAGCCCTTTCACTTTGCCCTATGAATGGGGCTTTGGTCATCTTGCCCAACAAACATGACTCACATGT
The DNA here is from genome assembly GCA_005392925.1 of Aquilaria sinensis. Taxonomy (NCBI): domain Eukaryota; kingdom Viridiplantae; phylum Streptophyta; class Magnoliopsida; order Malvales; family Thymelaeaceae; genus Aquilaria; species Aquilaria sinensis. Next base: position 7,322 of record SMDT01000894.1, on the reverse strand, counting down.
CTCATATGATTCAAAATCAAATGAGTCCAAGAGTCCATCCTTATGGAGCTTGGATATGCGGGTCTCATTTATATGGCCTAAGCGACAGTGCCAGAGATAGGTCGGGTTTGAATCATTTAATCTGACCTTCTTGGTATTCACATTATAGATTGGATCTTCGAGGTCTAGAACATACAACCCATTGCTAAGTTGAGCACTACCATAAAAGATTTCATTCAAATAAATAGAACAACATTTGTCCTTTATTATAAATGAAAAACCTTTCTTGTCCAAACAAGAAACAGAAATCAAATTTCTACTAATAGTAGGCACAAAGTAGCAGTTGTCTAATTCTAAAACTAATCCACTAGGTAAAGTGAGAACATAAGTCCCTACGGCTAACGCAGCAACCCTTGCTCCATTTCCAACACGTAGGTCCACTTCACCTCGGGCCAATCTTCTACTTCTACTTCTACTTAGATCCTGCACATTTGCACAAATGTGAGATCCACATCCAGTATCCAATACCCAAGATGAGGAAGTAGAAAAGTTAGCCTCTATAACAAAAATACCTGAAGTGGAAGTCTTACTTCCCTTTTCCTTAGCAAGTTCTTCAAGATAGAGCTTGCAGTTGCGCTTCCAGTGTCCAGGTTGCTTACAATGGAAGCACTCCCCTTCCTTTGCCACACCACCCTTTGGTTTCAATGCAGCTGAAGAAGAATTAGCATTGGACTTTCCATTAGCTTTATCCTTCTTCTTGTTGGCTTTTCCTTTTCCCTTGCCCTTTTGAACCATCAAAATGGGCTTAGCCTTCTTAAGGTTTTGCTCAGCAGTTCTCAACATGTTGAGCAATTCAGGGAGGGACTTGTCAAGGTCGTTCATGTTATAGTTCATGATGAACTGACGGTAGCTTTCAGGCAACGATTGCAAGACTACATCAATAGCCAACTCTTTCTGAAGAGCAAATCCCAAATTCTCAAGATTCTCAATGTACCCAATCATCTTGAGCACATGAGGACCCACGGGACTTCCCTCAGACATCTTGCACTGAAACAATGCCTTAGAGGTCTCAAACCTCTCATGCCTAGCTTGCTCTTGGAAAAGCATTTTGAGATGTTCGATCATATCGAACGCCCCCATGTTCTCATGTTGCTTCTGAAGCTCAGATTCCATGGTAATAAGCATGAGGCATGCAACATCCAAAGCATCATCAGAATGCCTCTTGTGAGCATCCCTTTCAGCTCTTGGAGCAGTGGCAGCAGGCTCATTCGGAATGGGCTGCTCTAGGACATAAGCCTTTCTCTCTTGCTTGAGGACTATCCTCAAGTTTCGGTACCATTTGAGAAAGTTGGTCCCATTCAGTTTTTCCTTCTCAAGGATCGATCGCAACGAAAGTGTCGATGTGTTTTGTGCCATGGTTATCTACAACAGTAAATATGCAGTGTAAGAGTCATGTATTTTAATTCATTTAATAAGGACTTTTATTAAACGATACTCCCACCATTTTCCTCAAAATAATAACCCTCGATATTATTTCGGAACACCTCGGCGCTAAGGTATTCTAGTGGGCCAAGATCCATATTTGATCTCAACCTGAGTCAGCTTTGGCTTTTCTCTCAAGTTACAGCTATTTAGGTAGGCAACTCCTTGCCAATTGCATCTTATGCAACTCTTGGATAGTTGGGTGAACAACACTTGTCCAAGCTCATCTCATGAGCTTAAGCCCAACTCTATGCCTCTAAGTCCCTAATCCTATTAGGATGACTTAGTTAAGTCGGACCCAAAGTTAGCAATTTGGATATCACTATTATCCCATCGCGCCTTACCAAGATGAACATAGGTGCTTTGCTTTGGCAAACCCACCTAATGTTGATCAAAGTCTTGACGAGTGCCAACATTTGGAAGGCATCACATTTAATGACTTAATATTTGTTTGAGGGATTTTTTTTTTGATCTCACCAATTTGTTATCTCCGGTTGTCTTATACATGCATCACATACAAATATAAAACATGCATCTCATGCGTACAAGAAAGTAAATGTGACATGGTTATAGCCCAAACTATGCGATATTCTCAAGCCAATGAGAATATCATAAAAGCCTAAGAAAAGAAAAGAGTCTTCACAAGCTCCTTCTCTTTCTTTCTTGGTTGCCCTTTTGTTGTCACCTCCTTGGACATACCACCTTGGATGATCCTTGGACATACCAACTTGGATGATCCCATAATGCACCATTACATCAATAATAGAAACCTCGAGTTACATTCGAGGGGAGTAAGGTGAGAAGAGAATGTACAATGAGAGTGATAAGAAAAGGCACGACTCGTAGACCATATTTACAAGTACAACCAATCAAGGGCTATAACCATGCACCATGCTTCAAACACCAATCAGCATATCATGTCAAATCTCATTCAACAAAGATGCATGCCAATTTTCGTGTGTTGATTAACCAGTTTTTATTTATGTGGCGCTTCGCATACGGCGCTCCCGCTGGCCGGTCAACGGACGGTGGTTCCGCTGATCGGTCAGCAGACGAGGTCAACGGGAGCTGTCCTTGCAGGGGGTGTGGGGGGCAGCGCCTCCCGGCGCAAAAAATTCTCTTACAATTGCTTAGCCCGAACTCTTCTATTTCGCGCAAGTAGGCACCCGAGACTCCTCCATTTGAGCCACCAAAAATACCTTACTTTCGGTGCCCGAACAGGCCGAATCCGAACAAAGCTAGGGTTTTTGCAACTATTGCAAGAATCCTAATCCATATAGGTATCTCATACCATTCAATTTCGGGTTAATCTCATTAACCAATTAGTGTCATTTCTTCATATATGTCATATGTTCATTACGAGTTTCGGTTTCATGCATCATGAATCAATCTAATTAATCATGGCCGAAAAGCAACCGAACACATAACATCATGCGATTCAACATCAATCCCGATTTAGGGTTTCACCAGTAGCTCTGATACCACTGTTGGGTTTCGGGAGCCAAACAGCGCAGCAGAATTTAACCGAAACCCTCCAGGATCCAAGTGAAACGGGGTAAACCGGGTGTTCAAAAATTTTCATACCTAATTTTCGGTTGAGATCTCTCACTCAACTGTAGAGTTGAATCACAAAACTTGAACAGTTGACGTGTTCAAGCTCTCTATGGTATCCACACGAGCTTCTTGGGATCACCACGCTTCCACCACGTCCCGGTAGATGCATTTCTCTTGCGCTCGCAGTGCTAGCTTGCATCCTCCAAGGAATTGCAAGAGAAGAGTGCGGCTATTCCTTTTGGAAGGTTAGGGCAAGGAGACCTATGAATTTCTCACTAGAAGTTGTATTTATAGTGAGACTCAACTTCCACGCCTAATGGGTTTCAAAGCCCTAATCCAATTAGGCTTTAATTTTGGGGTTAATAATGGCTCAACTATTGGGCCCATTATTAATACGAAATTATTGTGAACCCAAAACCCAAATTATTAGCCCATGCACTCTAATGATCCAAATAGCTCTATGTGTGTGACCCAATAGGCTCTTACCACGTTGGCAATGATCATAAATCACATTTATGATCATAAGCAATGAGCGATGTCTAGCAACACATCATTGCTACCCAAGTGACAAGATTGTCGATGATTCGACTAAACCTTTATGATCATCACCGATATATGCCATTGTCCCTTTGTCCAAGATATCAAGACTAAGCACGAGACATGGAATGTGTCACTCTCGTATAGCCCAATCTTTGGTTTCTTGATTACCGAGTAGACCAACTTAAACTGATGACATTGATATCGTATATCAACTCATCCGAGCATGGCCATGCATTTTTCTAAGTCTTACTCTATCAAGGGGCCCGAAGATATCACTCCCGTTACATAGGAGGGACAAATCCCATCTTGATCATACAAATCCCTCCGCATGATATGTGACATACCCAATGACCTCCTTCAAGTTCACTCAGTTACGAGCAACAAAGGAAAGTATCAAAGTATGTGACTCACATGTAGGGAACCTTGATGATCTTAGGTCGAAGGACTACATATACCATGATCACTATGAGAATCACTTATGACACTCATATAACGATCCATGTAGTGTTCTCATGGTGGGTCGGTCCAGTACACAAGTTCTCCAACTTGTACCCATATGTAGACTACATATCTCATATTAGTCTCCACATATGCTAGTCGTTATGTATTATTGCAACCCGCTCCACAATAATACTAGACCAGGGACGTTTAAGAATATCATTGTTCTAGGGTTACAATTATGTTTATTACATTACACAGAAACAAAAACAACGAACATAATTGCTGGATTAATGCCTTAATAAAATATCATGACTCAATGTGCAAAAAATACAATCATCTCATGATTGGCTTTTTGGGCACAACACTAACAAATAAGGCTCTCCAAGAAGCTTGTGTACACACTCAACTGAGCTAGGAGATATGTGTACTGCATCTATGCATGTAAATACACTATGGATGGTGTATGGATGATATATGAAGCAATAAAGTGAAGTTAGAGGTTGAATGTTCAATTCTATCCATTTTGCAACTCATTAGTTGTTCCAAAGAAAATTATGTTCAATGCTTATGGAATGCCTCTAAATTAAGTAGAATGACTTTCCCAAGTGTTCAACCCATGTTGTTTTTGCTCCTAGAAATGAAGTGTATGAATTTTATGAAATTTTGTATGGGCATTATGGTCATTAGTTGTGCAGATTTGGTACCTTGTAATAAAATGGCCATAACTTACTGTACATAATGAATTTCGATATGAAATTTTAACCACACTTATAACGCTTCAATATGAAGAATTTGGCTTTTAAATCACTAGATTTGGTACCCTGTAGCCAGAGTTATAATCTGTCAAAGTTAGCTAATTTTGGTAAGTACTATTTATATGGTCAATTTTACCCGGTTAAGTATAAAATCCATAATTGCAAACTTGTATGGATTTAATGCCTCAAATTTATTTCCATGTGAGGGTTTAAGTGTATTAAAGGGTTTAAGACCTTTAGGGCATAGGAGAACATGGGTAGAATTTGAGTTGGACATGGTGTGAAAGTTTGGACATGTGAAATGGGCACCAATGGTACCAAGTGTGCATATGATTGTACATGCACTTGGGGATTTTACTCAAATCCCATATTAAGTATTAACAAAGAATTGATTGTCATCAACATTACTTCCAAATGAAATTGTATGTGAATATGTGTGTGATGGTTGGACCAATATACATATATTTGCATGAAGACCAAGAGGGCCACTTGGGGAATATAGTGAGCATTGTTCTGATGGCCTACAGAACATGCATACCTCCTGGGAAATTGACACAGTAAACATGGTCATTGTATTTAAGCTTTCAGAGTGGTAACAATAGCTCAAGCTTTCAAGAAAACAAAAAGGAAGATAATCAAATGCAACAAGAAAGAGAAAAAGTCTAGTTTTTGGGTTCATTGTGCATCACTTAGTATATTCAAGCTTTACAACATAGGTAAGGGTTTTATCTTCATGTTTCATGGCTTTTTACTATCCTAAGATGATGATCAAACATCCATGATGCTAAGACTAATCTTGGAAAAGGGCTTATAGCTCTATGAACCAAGTTTAGGTTAAAGGGGAAAGTGAGCCCAAGGTTTCGGCCTTTCTGATTTTGTGCATAAAGGTGAAAGTGTTTATAGGGGTTTCTAGAGCCCAGATTAGTATTAACTAAGACTAATTTGCCTCTTAAGACCAAGCAATAGCTTGAGGAGGGCTTCCATAGAGATTACATAACATTTTTTTGAATGTTTATGAACTAACCCCAATGTTGTGTTGTTGCCAGCATTGCATTTGTTTGTTGTTGTGTTTATTGTTCATTTTGATGGTTATATTCAAGTATATGCATTGTTTTTTTTTTATGTTTTTGTGCCTTTGGATTTCAGGTATGTAGTTGCAAATTCAAGTTTCTAAAGATCAGCCCTTACGAAGTTTCTTAAAAAAGACTTACCCCTTTTCTGTTCATTTTCAGGACCACCTGAAAGAGAGCATTCAAACTAATAGTTTTGGTTTCAATTTCTCTGTAAAATTTCAAGCACATTAACGTCAACATATTTAGTTATTAACTAAAATTTTTTATGATTTTTTTAGGACATTAGCTATTTTTAGTAATGGTACTTTCTGCCTTACGCAGCAGTTGGCCCCTTCAAATTTCTGGAGTGCTTAGTGATTTTGAAGTTCTCCAAGAAACTTAGTGTATGTATTAACTAAGTTATGGCATGTATGTAATGCATAAATACATGTAAATGTGTTGGGTATGCTTTATGTAAATGATATATGGATCAATGGAGTGTAGTTTGAAGTGTGTGTAATTCTGTTCATATTGATTCTTATGGGCTGTTTTGAAGAGTATGATGTTTGATGCTTGTAGAGTGACTTAAAATTCATGGAAATGCTTCCCCATGTGTCTGATACATGTATGGAACTACCCATGTTGGTTTTGTACTTGGAAATGAAGTGTATGAATTTTAAGAAATTTTGTATGGGCATTATGGTCATTAGTTGCTCAAATTTTGCTACCCTGTACTCCAATACTCATAACTTTCTATACTTAATGAGTTTGGCTATGAACTTTTGACCATACTTAGAACACTTCAAGGTAAATAATTTGGAATTTCAATGACTAGATTTTGTGCCTTGTATCAAGTGTTATGGCCAGTCAAAGTTAGCTAATTTTGCTATGTACTCTTCATATGGTCATTTATACCCGATTAAGTATAAAATCCATAATTGAAAACTTAGATGGATTTAATGCATCAAACCTATTTCCTTATGAATGTTTAATTATATTCAAGCTTTTAAAACCTTTATGGCATAGGAGGACATGGGTAGAATTTGAGTTGGACACGGTGTGAAAGTTTGGACACATAAAAAGGGCACCTAGTGCACCAAGTATGCATGTAAAATGTGCAATTGCATGAAACTTTACATGAATGCAATACTGACATGAGAAGTGGCTTTGATCATTGTTTATGATGCCAATTAAACTTGTATTTGAATATGTGTATTGTAATTCTTGCAAAATCCTAAGTAATTAAGCCTCGGGCTATAAGGATTTAGGGCTTAAAACTTTTATTTCCTAAATCAAAAATTAAGTTCATTGAACTCAGGAGACACTAAGATAAGATGGACATGGAAGTATGTTGATTGTTGGACACTCTCGGACTTAAACCTGGCTTAGGCGAGGAGAAAGGGGTGAAAATAGAATTTTTTAAAGGTGAGGGACTCAATTGAACTTTGTGGAAGGATACAATTGCTCAAATTAAAGAAAGAGTGTGGCTAAGGGGGGAATTAGACAATTTTAATGGCCT